>PVIU01028611.1:0-18703 GCA_004026605.1 Ondatra zibethicus
ACCAGGATTTGGCTTTCCTTTTCCTGTGGCCATTCCCGTGCCCAACGTCCTTCTTCTAGGCAGTGGGCACACTGGCTTTTTCCTACCTTTTGTCTCGGGCAGCATTCCCGCTCTGTTCTTTGTCCTCTCAGTCCTTTTGCTCCAGCTTCAGTGGCTAGTAGGCCTCTTTCCAGACTAGCCTGCTGTTTCTCCAGGATCCGAGCGAGGTTCTGCTCCTGCCTTTTGTCATATTTGTCCTCTCTCTCCTGTCTCTTTCTTTTCTCTCAGCTTTCTGCTCCTGTGTCTCCCTTTTATTGTACACCTTTCCCACCACTGCCACTAAATCTTTAATGTCTTATTCTCCTAATCTCTCTAATCAATATCATTTCTTCTTGATATCTGGTGCTGCCTGGTTGGTATAAGCTAAAATGACACTCTGGATCGAAGGGGGTAAACTGTCTAAAGGCCATCATTAATCTCTCTAGGTAACTAGCTGGACTTTCCTCTGAACCCTCTTTAATACTGTAAATTTTTCTCAAATTGGTGGGCTTTCATGCTGCTACTTTGAGATCCGCCAAGAGAGTCTGATGATAGACCCTGAGGAGGTCCTCATGGGCTGCCATGTTATAAACCCAACTGGGGCATTCAGAGGGAAAAGCTATCGCGATTACAGCAGGATCGGTCAGCGGGGGTCCGGCAGGTCATGGTATTCTCCTGTGTCCATCTGTTCGCTTCCATATTGCAAAGTATTCACAGGATATGCTGGCAAACATCCCAGGTTGGATGAAGAGTAAAAAGAACAGCCTCTAACAATTGGTTAAATCCTGAGGGTCCTCAGAAAAGGGGGCATTCTGGGCCTTCCAGTTATATAGATCACTAGTGGTGACAGGCTAGTAATGCAAGGGTTGGATTCCCTCCTCGTCCACCTGTCCAGCAGGTCACAATGGCAGAGCGACAGTGGTGTCTGGCTCGGGGGGTCGCTCTGCGGGGGCTTCGCATGTCCGAGTAGGGCCTCTTTCTCCAGGGAGTGAGGGGGCCGCCTCAGCACCAGGCTCCGGTTGTGGCACTGAGGGTGGCAGCCTAGGGACATATGGGGGTGGGAAAATTCTGCTTCCGAAGCCCCCTTGCAGAACCGCTGGCTGTTTTCCACTGGGCCCTTCGGGCTTACCCTTGGTTTCACTGTCAGCCCTTTCCTATTCTTTGGTTGCTGTGGTGGTACGAAAGGCTTAACCCATGGACAGGGACTCTCCATCCGATCTATCAATCCCTGCCAAGTCACAATGTAAAGAACCTGGTCTGGGTGGCCAGTTTGGGGACGACAAACTATTTCCTCTATCCCTCTGCTGGCTAGCCAACATTGAAAGTTGGCCATTCAACAGAGTAAAATGTTACCACTGTTAGCTTCTTCACAGACACGCTATTGTTGTTCACGGTGTGCTGCACGTCCTGCCAGTATGCAAGGGTTAAATCCAAAGGAGTAGAGCAAGTAGTTCCCATGTTGTCAGTTATGTTAGTTCTGGGTCCGGGAAGATAGAGAAATATCCCACAAAGGAAGCAAACGAGAACAATGAAATGTTTTAGCCTACCCTAAACAGCATGGTGGAAAGCAATTAGGTCAGTCTGACCGGGTTTACATTTCTCTCATTACATGCAAAACCTCAGCACAGCATCCCCCAATATCCGATCACCCACCCAGCCATTATCACCCCAGTGCCTTTCTCCTCAGAAAGAGGACATATGCAACCAGTCCCTCTCCTCCCCAAACTGTATCTCTCTGATTGGCTGGAACAGGGTGTTCTAGCAGGTGGGTATTCTTAGGATGGGCCTTGCACATGCCCATATGAGTGGCAGGCTTAGCAGGCATGGAGGCAAGCACAGCAGGCTCATGTGTGAGCCATGCCTGAGAGATGTGTGCCTGCATGAGGCAGACCAAAAGAATGTGTGCTCACAAGGGAGGCTGTGCAGCACATGAATGCATGCCTGAAGCAGGGACCAACAGGGCCCATGTATTAGGCTTCGAGCAGGCTTTCCAGGGCATGTCTCCCCATATGGTCCCTTATCCTGAGGCTTGATTCATGGCTGCAATGCCTTCAGCCGCATTAGGGCTATGCTAGTCTGGAGGAGATGCACCTCCGTAGTCTCAGATATTTCAATTCTTGTTCCCGAGTTGGTGTTGCTCTTCGGGGGAGGCTTAGGAAGGGTGGCCTTGTTGGCGGAGGTGTGTCACTGGAGGTGGGCTTTGAGCGTTCAAAGCAGTGACTCTCAAAACCATAATCCGAAGAGAACAGATAAAGTTTCTGCTTAGAAATGATAGCAAAGAACACTGTGGGGTTCTGTCACAACATGAAGAAAGTGCTTTCAAAGCACAACTGACATGCCTTCGCCAACAGTATTGATGGAGGATGAGGAAAAGGCAATTAAAATATTCTAAGTTGAAATGGGAAATGAGGTAAACTATGTGGTCTTTTATTTTTTTTAATCAATTAATGTCCCCCTTCTCAGTTTTCTTTTCTTTTTCTTTAAGATTTATTTATTTATTTACTTATTTATACAGGATCCTGGCTGTAGGCCAGAAGAGGGCACCAGATCTCCTTATAGGTGGTTGTGAGCCACCATGTGGTTTTTGGGAATTGAACTTAGGACCGCTGGAAGAGCAGTCAGTGCTCTCAACCGCTGAGCCATCTCTCTAGCCCCCACACTATGTGGTCTTAACAGTATTTCTTCCTCCCAAGCCGGGAGACAAGTCAAGTCACAAGTCTCTGCACAAGTCGGGATGAATTAGGTTAAGTCTGTTATTTTAGTTTTTTTTTTTGACAACTGCTGAAATGTTCTGATTATGCTCATCCAACCTGCTTTTATCTCCCTCTGTCTCCTGTCATCCCTGAAGCCCCCTGCAAACTCCATTCCCACTTTCATGACTTTTCCTGCTCTGTACCACTGAGTTTTCTTTTCTTGCATGTGTGTATAGTATATTTATGCATGCATGTCTGATGTGTGCATGCAGAGGCTAGAGCAGGACCTCACATGGCTTTCTCTGCAGCTTTGTCCTTACTGCCTTGAAAAGTCTTTCAACGGAACCAAAAGCTAGATGTTCCACTTAGGCTGCCTGGCCACTGCCCTATTGGGATTCACCTGTCTCCCACTCTGGTGTTTCAGGCACATGCAGTCATGTCTATATTTCTGCATGTGTGCTGGGGTTCCCCTACGTATGCTATGAATATGTTTTATTACCATTGGATAATAAAGAAACTCCTTTAGCCTATGGCAGGGTAGAATAGAGCAAGGCAGGAAATCCAAGCAGAAATACAGGCGGAAAGAAGGCAGAGTCAGGCAGATGCCATGTAGCTACCAAAGGAGAAAGACACCAGACATTACTGATAGGCAATACAGAGATGAATAGAAATGGGTTAATTTAAGAAGTAAGAGCTAGCTAGAAATATGCCTGAGCCATTGGTCAAACAGTGTTGTAATTAATATAGTTTTTGTGTGATTGATCCGGTCTGGACGGCCGGGAAACCAAAGTGAAGTCTTTGTTTATGTAATGGTGCCCAACAAGGGGACAACTACATCCACATAAAACCTGAGAGGGCTTGAGAAGGGATTCTAAACAGGGAGCAGGCAGGATAGAAACTGTGTCTACAAATGGCCCCAACGTGGGGCAGCTACATCCCCATAAAACCTGAGAGAGCTTGAGAAGGGATTCTAAACATATAACAACAGAGCTAAGCACGACTTCTTGGTAGAAGCATTTTCTTGGGTGGGCTCTGCTTTGTAGACGCAAGCAGAGGCACAGCTCCCTTAAGAGGGGCTTCCTGACAACAGGATCACATGTCTGTCCGTGGGAAAACCCAAAGGAGAGCTACTTGTTGAGGACAGAAAACCTACTCGATGAAATGGTGACTGGGGGCTGGAGGTACAGGTTTGCAGTACAGTGAATCTCTAGAATGAGCAAAACTGTGGGTACAGAAGAAAAAAAAACCTGGAACATTGCTATCTGAGCTGCCAATATCTGAAATCTTAGCAACTACATGCATAAGAGAGAATCCTGCATAAGTCGGGGTTGTCTAGGTGAATAAAACCAACAGTAAAATGTACACACAGACACACAGACACAGACACACACACACACACACACACACACACGCACACATGGGGTGGGTGGAATTCATTGAATGCCTAACCCAATTGGGTGCTGGATGGCCCCAAAATGACTTTCTGCATGCCAGACAGTGGGATAATTCAGTATCAGCTAAACTGACAAGCTGGAAGCCTCGGCTCAGGGAGAACAAATGATGCAGTCCCAATCCAGGCCTGGAAGCTCCCTGGACTGTAGCTGCTGTGCATCTCCATTAGATGGCTACAGGCTCTGGAGTCTTGTGGCAGTGAGTGAGGGTGACGGTACTACATGCTCTAGCTCAGGAAGGATGGAGCTAGGCTGCCCTGGCAGGCTGTCTCTTCTTTAATTCTGCCTGGGCTCCCAGACTACTGCATGGAAAACCCACACCCAGGGAGAGACATTCCCTTGTTACTCTCCTGGAAGTCCATCCTCTCTGACAATGATGATGGAACAGACACACCAGAAGCGAGCTTCGCTAATCTTACTCTAGCCATCTGTCAGTCCAGCCACGTTGACAACGTAGACCAACAAAGACAGGCGGCCTTGTAGTTAGAGGAGACATTTATAAGCTCAAGTAAGTATCCAGGGTGGCCATCAACACAATAAGGCATTGTAATTATTCAGCCATGGATAAGGCTGCACTTCCGGGTTCTAAAGACAGGCACCTGCGGTCAGGCCCTCGGGCACAAAAGGCCCCGCGTGACCCACGTGCACGCGTGAGTCATCCATGTATGACTCAGCTAAACCCTTGCACGCATGCGTGAGTCGCCAGTCATCCGGGCCCCATGTGACCCATGTGCGTGCATGTGTGGGTACATCCAAGTATGACTCAGCTAAACCCTTGCACACATGTGTGAGTCACCTGTCATCTACGTCATCAGTGTGACGTAGTCACGTCAACCCCCTGTGCGCATGTGCGGGGTGGCCTTTAAAAGCTGGACGCGCCATTTTTCTCTCTCTCTTCACCTCGATTTCCAGGCCTGTGCACACTCTCCTCTAATAAACTCCTAAGCGGGTTTGTTGGCGTTCCGTGTCTCCTTCTCACGCGCGCCAGGTAATTTTAGGCATGAAGAAAATGCTGTATTACATGCAGTATACATTATTTAACACATACATTACATGGCACGTTCACGTGAGGGACAAGCAAAGGAAAGCCTGTTATCCACAGGCAAATGAATGCAACAGGACATTACATAACAGTAAGAGCGCTACGCCAAGTGTCACATGTTCCCTTTTATCTCGTACATGAAAACCAACCAACCAAACAAACAAAATGAAAGCCATGGAGCAGAAAGTAGGATTCTGACAGGCTGTGAAGAGGTCTGTGAGATGTAGCATCTGAGAGCAAGGAGAAGGTAGCAGTGTGGCGAGGCTGCACATCACCTATGCACACGTGTACATGGCACGAAATGACACCATAGATGTCATTCATTTCTAACACTAACGATACTGACATAAAATTAAAGATGGGCAAGGATAAGGGCTCAGTGGGTTAAGTTTTGCCATGCAAGCATGAGAACCTGAGTTCAGATCACCAGCACCCACGGGAAATCCACGCACAGCCATACTCTTAAACCCCAGAGCCAGCACGTCTGGCATAGAGTACAGACTGCTGGATCCATCCGCAAAGCTCTCTGGCCACTCTGCCTGACAAAATCAGTGAGTGTTATGTTCACTGAGAGAGTGTGTCTTAAAAGAGAAGGTAAATCTGCAGCCAACTAAGCTGCCCAGGGAGGTCCCTTTTCTCACTGGGGCCTGGTGTGCAATGGTTGCCAGCAGCACACTCGTTTGGAGTGACCTCACCCTGTTGCCTATATGGGCTACCCTAAGGGACCTTGGAGACACCCTTCTGAAGGCTATTCAAGCTCTGACCTCAATGTCGTCTCAAATCTAGGTCCCAGACAGGTATTCGCAGTGCCTTAGGGAAGCCTCAGGTCACCAGGGTCAGGGGTCTCAGTGTCCAGGCCATCACGTCCACCTGAGCCACACCTCAGAATAAGGAACTTCTGATGGAGGCCCTATGTAAAGCCAAGGTCAAGCTCTCTGTGCTGCCAGAGGCAAGTGGTGTTATTAAGCCCCTTCCTCCCACTTTGTTGCCCTATTCCTCCTCACTGAGTTCTTCTTTGTCTGTCTCTCTCTAGACCCACATCTCAAAGAGATGAGGCTTCACTAAATTGAATGTAGATTGATCTGAAGACACAGTCGCTGAGAAGTGGCTCATTCCTGATGGCCGATGTCCCATGGGCATTAGTGGGCCCCACACTCCTGAGGTCGTCTACTGTGCTGCTTCCCTCTACCCTACTAAATCTTGTTCAGTAATAAATATCACATCCTGTCTGGGAAAAAAAGGACTGACAGATGATACACAGTGTCAACCTTTGCCCTACACACTCACACACATGGCAGGGGTGAGGGTGAAACACAAGAAGTGGAAGATGGGGCTGGAGAGATGGCTCAGAGGTTAAGAGCACTGCTTGCTCTTCCAAAGGTCCTGAGTTCAATTCCCAGCAACCACATGGTGGCTCACAACCATCTGTAATGAGATCTGGTTCCCTCTTCTGGCCCACAGGCAGGCAAACCACTGTATACTTAATAAACAAACAAAGAAATGGAAGAGCATACTAGGAAGGGAGGCAGGGATAGAGGAAGGGAAGGAGAGGGGATGGAGGAAGGGATGTGATATTAAAGTAAGAACGAGTGAAATGGAAAACACTGGGCTAGTAAGATGGCTGAACAGGCACGTTCCACCAGGCCTGATGAATTGGGTCCAATCTCCAGGTCCCACAAATTCAGGACTCACTCCCAAGGTCTATCCTCTGTCCTATGCGTGTACATGTGCGTGCCCACACACACGTATCATTTTTGTAAAAAAAAAAAACAAAAAAACAAAAACGATCAGGTTGACCTTCAAAGGAAGACTAGAAAAGAATTCACTGGGAAAATTTGGAACAAAGATTGGTAGGCAGAGCCACATGAAAGGGGAAAGACAGGAGTGTGATCATCATTCCTCTTTCCCCTCTGAGAAGGCTTTTGTTCTCCATCATAGATTCATTTCTGTAATCTACACAAAGAATAAACTTAGCTCACAAACTCTGCGTAAAAGGTCATGAAATTGGAAGTGTGTTAAACAGGGCTGGAGAGATGGCTCAAAGGTTGAGCTCCTGCTGTGGTTCCAAAAGACTCGGGTTCAGCTAGCCACCACCCACTTTGGGTAGCTTACAACTACCTGTAACTCAAGCCCCAGAGGAACTGAGCCTATCTTCTGGCCTTCCTGGGTACCGAAACACACTTGGAATATGCTCACAAAGACTCAACAAGTACACACCCACGAAAATAAATGTCAAATGTACTGAACACAGATTCTAGGGATTCGTTCAAAAGACACAGCACAGGACCAGAGTAAGAGACTGACTGAAGAGTTAGACAAGCACACACGCATGCACACGCACATGCAGAACTACTTGAGTAAAATTAAACTCTAAAGAGAACACTAGAAAATGCATGTGGAAACACCCATCTAAAATACTGAAACTGTAAGTGCTTATGCAGATACTCATAGATAGAATATTTTTGACCAAAGAGAAGGGCAGGGATCTTTGAGCCAGTGTTGAATAAAGCCTGGAAATGAGTCTGGATGTCTTTGGGAAATGCCACAGCCCCACTGCAAACTCTAACCCAACACGTGAAGATCTGGCTCTGCCGTGGGAACCATGTTAACAGTTTACCGCATCTGAGCACGAAAATACGAGTTGTGCTCTACTCTAGGTTTGAGTGAGCAGGTTGGGCTGGTTTTCCTGTAAAGGCTCTATGACCTCAGGAATGAATGAAAGCATGCACGGAAAGACGGATCCCACCGTTATTTATTTTTTCCTGAAATAAGTAAGTAACATTCACTTTGGGGAAGTGACAGAGAACCAAAGAAGCCTGTCGTAAAATCAAATGGCATTTGCTTCCTAAATGTAACTGGCCCTGCTGGGGAGAATGTCAGGGTCAGGAGGATCCACACTTAAATGTTGCTACTCACAGAACTGTTGGAGCGTCACTTCATGGTCAACAGTGTCTCAGTCTTATTTCTAACCGACAAAGTAAAGAGAAAGGAGCTGCACTGACTACTACTAACACCCTCTCGGCACGGCTATTGCTCCCTGCGCATCCTCCACGTGAGCTTCAGAAGGTTTCTTCAGAGCTGTCAAGGACCAGGGACTGAAGGTATGTTTCAACAACGGACACATCCTGCTCTTGCTGTGGGAAAATGGAGAATCAGGGGATCATTATTCCATCGCTGTCCCTAGGAAGCCATCCCGAGGCACACAGCGTTACAGACACAGGACTTACACTTTCCATGATAACTCTGTCCTGCGCCTTGGAGATTTCTTTCTTCACTTCACTTTCTTCGCCACCAATGAAAGCTGTGCGATGTTCATGCAAGTCCTTGGCTTTCTGAAACAAACAAAAAAATCTCTACTGGAGCTTGGCTTGACACCTCACCTCATGTCATTTTAAAAGAACCAACTTTGCATACGCAAAGGATGCTTGTTACGAATTCAAAGTAAGAACAGCAGCTACTTCACGCCCATCTAAAGGGTTACTCCACTTCACAAAAAGTTCCAGTGCCACATTTTAAGGCGGTATCACTGGGGGACAAGAACAGCAAACGGACTTTTCTCCAAAATGGGTGTAGGATCTGTTAAAAAGTCACGTGGAACAGACGTGGAAGACGAGGCACAGGCCCACATTGGAGACTCCCCAAGGATTCCCACACTGGACAGCCCCAAGGTTTCCCAGAGGAAGGAGCCATTTGCTATGCCCATGGAATGTGATTTTCACAGGAGAAGACACAGTGTGCAATCCCACGACCCGTCCATCTAAGGAAAGCTCAAGCGAGGATTCCAATCCCTCTGTTCTCTCAAAGAACACTGCAGGGGTGGACACAGAGGAGAAAGAAGTGTGTCGCCCTCTGCCCAGGAGTTGCAAAATGTCTGTCCAGTCTCTGCCTATTCCGAGGGTCCAGAGCAGCTTAGGAACAGATGACCGGCACACTAGCTGAACACAGGCATGGAAGGCGAGCTTGCTGGGCTGGCGGTTGAAAAGGACCCAGATGGTGACTTCAAGCAGTAAAAACATTAGAGAAGACAAGGCACAGGGAGCTTTCTGGGCAAAAAGCAGAAGCAAAGCGTGGGCAGGAATGGGAGTCACTTCAGGGGAAGCTGGTACTCTGGGACAGAAGACAGAGAGAGAGAAGCAAGCAGCCAGTGAAGCTTTCAAGAGGATGTGGGGGGGGGGAGGTGGTAGGGGGTGTTGTGCAGAGGACACAGGAAACAGAGAGAACTAAGAAGGACGGCCACTGGGGAATCTGGGAGAGGGAAAGGCCGTGTTTCAGGACAACAGTCCCTCAGAGCCAGAACTGAGGACTAGGAGAGGAGGGAAGCCTGGGTGGAGAAGCAGAGAGAGATCAAGAGAGTGAGGGAGGCAGAAGAGCACAGGGCAGAAGGGACCACCTAGGAAGCCAGAGAAACCCAGTGACAAGGCTCCCTCTGCGGTACTGCTGCTGCTCACACCGAGCACTCACAGTTAGAAGTGAGCCTTTCTGGGTGGCTCTTCCGACAGGCTCCCAGGCAGTATTCAGCTGCGTTAGAGCTGCATGTTTCCTTTTCCTAAGCTCTTCCTAAAGGCCTAGATGTATGTAGATGGCTCTCAAGGTCTTGAAAACTAACTTTGACTTTTCTGTGCGCATGGGTGTGCAGGAAAGTGTGCATGTATGTGGGCCTGAGTATGATGACCAGAGGTCGTAAAAGATTTCAAAGTGATTTCGTTCATGTGTACACGTTTGCATGCATACATGTGCACTCGGGAGTGCTTCTGCCTTCCCGAACCCCTCACCACATCACTTTGTGATTCAGGGTCTCTCACTAAACACGGGGTTTTCTAATTTGGCTGTTCTGGTGGTCCCATAAGCCCCAGGGATCCTTTTGTCTCTACTCTCACCACTCTGGGGTTATAGGCACATTCCTAGAGTACACAGGGCTGCTAGGAATACTCACTAGGGTACCAACAGGGGTACTCACGCTTTCTCAGCGAAGACAGACCTAGTGTCTCGCTAGCATCTTGAAAATATTTAATTTACTATGACACATGGAGCACTTTAGATAAGGCATCTGAGTCGGATCCGAGGAGAGATCTTTCACAGAGCATTTTAATGAGAGCATCAAAACGAATTCCCACTGAAGGGCTGCTTCAATCCCTGGATATACAGAGGTCACTTAGGAGCTGGAGCTTCAGCAAGGATACAATTGCCAGCTCGCAGTTCAAAGGGGATTAACCCTCTACCAGCTTTTTCGTTCCCCGCATCTCTAGGGGAGATGCTGAAATACATGAACACCAATACTCGAAAACAATGCTAATGTCGCACGACTAAAAATTTATGAAAGAAAATAAAAGCTACTCTTGCCCATTGTGTATTTCACTGATCTGTCCAATCAAAACAGTCAAAGAAAACCAGAAGGATCCCCAGACGTGCCAATCTCCATCGGTATGTTACTAGAGGTCAATAACTCATCACTGCAATGCACTGTGATCCTTTCTAAGCAGAGCTCTCATCACCAGCTCCTATGCTAGAACGCTGCCCCCAACACTGTCATCAGCTTCCCAGGTCAAACAAACCTTAGCATTTCTCCTAGGTGTGGGGAAAATATTCCCAAGAGAGTGTGATCATGCCTTGCAAAACTAATTACTTCTCCCACAAGCTGAGAAAGGGCCAATCTGTCTTCTGCTTTTATAGACACGTGGCATGGCATAAGGGTGTGTTCTGTTGACAAGTGCAATCTACCAGACCTTCAAAAATGTGTCGCATAAATCTTTAGCGTTTCCGATCTTGGTTTCATGATCCCCTATAGCTTTCTGTAAAATCTTCATCTGCTTCCGAGTTATAAGCTGAAACACAGGAGAATAATGACAAAATGTCAGTAAAACTGAACATCCAACCCTGCTGTTCACAGGAATTGCTTCCCTGATGTTTTGTGTGCCGACATTTCAAGAACACGTTTGAAGGCATGCCCTTCAGAGCCGAAAGCAACATAACACGGCCTGACCAGTCACAGAGTGAGATAGTCCATCAAGCTGGTGCAAAAATCCTATAAAATAATTATTCATTTTGAAATTATCATAAGACCCAACTAATCTGTGGATTCCCACCTCACTCTCCAAAATTGAGTACAAAACGTTCCTTTGTTTTCATAAAGTAATTTAAGACACCGAGGACACGGATTAGCTTCCAAGGAATCCCTTCTCCCCCATTGCCAAAAAAAGTTCTTCATCAATCAGTCATTCCCCAGATTGTGACATCCCATCAACTACATTATTGACCAAATAAGAAGGGCAGGGAAGACGGATAGCAAACAGCCAGCAGCTCCTGTGGTCAAACATTCCACAGCAACATGCCAAAACCTGAAACCACTCAATACACAAAGTCTAGAAAGGCAGGGATTCTTCCCGGGTCTGCTTTCACTCCTAGGAAACTGAGGCAGGGAGGGTACTTATTTCCCTGAGCTTTCATGACCAGCAAGTATCAGGACTATGGCTGCATCCAAGTCAGTGTGGTCCAGAGAACGTGCTCCTCACCTCCAGACTGGAAACTGTCTCCATCTCCCTCAGATTCCAGGCTCTGTTTCCCTACTTTTGGAAGTCAGCATCTTTGGGAGTACCGCTCTGTCCTCCATCAGGATGAAAGACTCCTCAAAGACAGCACTACTTGTTGCCCACAAACACTTACCTACCTCTGAACGCTAAGCCTCCACCTGCTCTGCCAAAGCCACAGGGACCGCTCTCACTCTGCCTCCCTCGTCACTGTGTCAGAAGGCTACCTGGGACCCCACCCTCACCGTTTGGCATATGCACTGCATGGATGGTAAAGCTTCCCCTCTGAGCACCCAAGCCCACCCATACCTTCTGCTGCGCTCTCCAAGCAGAGCCTACTCAGCCTCCCTCCCATGCTGGCTCCTAACCCATGACCACACCACCCCTCCACAGAAAAAGAAGCAAGCCTGAGAGGACAGCCAGTCTCTCCAGGCCACACGCACCACCCTCCCTGTCTCCCTATGCTCATGTCCCCTCCTGTCCTGTCCTTTTCCCTGGCCACTTGCTGCACCAAAGCCCTGCCACTTCGGAAACAGACAGGGTGGCTCTATTCCAAGCTAAGAGCGACACTCACAGCGAGGTGTTCCTCTTGCTCCCTCGTTTTCTCCACATCGTCCAGCCACCTCTGATGCAGGGACTCCAACATCTGGGAGTGCATGGCGTGAAGCTCTTGCCTGTGAAACACAGTCACAATTACTGAGCATTGTCACACTGTGTTAGGGTGCGGCAAGGACACACACACTTCATATTTTGAAACAAGAGCCAGGCAAAGAAGAGAAAGGGGTCATGAATTAAACTGTCTCCTGAGAGGCAGAAATGTCACTCTCATCCCAGAAGAACTTTGTTTTAATTTGCTACCAGTGTCATCACTTTGTGTGTCTTCCCTCTCACACACCTAGGAAATCTACGTTTCCCAAGATTGCATTTCCAGCTTAAAATTATCATCTTCCCTTCCCCTTATGGAGTAACCTAGAGATCCTGAAAGCCCAAGTTCGTGTACTGAAGGCAACATACCCTTCATCTTCCGGGAGTCACATACACAAAGAATGCACAGAACCCTTTCCCCACATGGGTACAACGACTGACCAAAGAGAGCGCCAATGGTACATCCTAAAAGGTACAGTTTTGAGGCCCACAGAAGACTGGCCTTCCTTACAGGACATTATCTGTATTATCATCTGAGAGGGGAGGAACTGTTCTCTTACCAGTCTTGCAGCTAACACGGCAAGGACACATACACTCCAGCGGCGTAAGGGGGGGGGGTGTCCACCAGCTATGGACAGGAGTAGCTCACAGAGAAAATGCAGTGCTGCCTAGGTCCCATTAGCGACTCCACTGAGCGCAGGATCACAATGGCAGGCAGGAGTGACTTTGGAAGGAAGAGCGAAAGCTGTACTGGTTTCCTTTTCATAGGGTCACAACTTTACCTTGACTTCTGTTGTGCTTTGAAAATACTGTGGAGGTTTGCATTCAGGCTTCTGAAAGAGGCATGTATATCCTTATCAAACTGCTTCCTCTTTGCCAGAAAGGACTGGGTAATGTCACCTAGTCGACAAAGGAAATGGTATCACTTTAAATCAAATATCCAGAGGAAGAGGCGCTCTTTCATCCCTGACGCATCACCTACACGGTAACAGGAGGAGTACCTACAGATCTCGTGTTCATTTTGCTCTTTGTTCTATTTTTATTTTCTTAAATTTTAGACCCGGTCTTGGGTAGCCCAGGCTGGTCTCAAACCTGAGAGGTAAGCGAGGGCGACCTCCAGTTCCGGATTCTCCCGCCTCCACCTCCTCCGTGCTAGAAATACAGGCATGGGGGCATCGTGCTTTGACGAGTGACCACCACTGACAAACCGTTTTCTGGAAACCTCAAAAACCAAGCAGTTCATGTGCACCACAAAGAAGGGATGCTGTCAGACATCCTTGCTTGCATGAACTGACTCTATACACTGGCTAAGAATTGACGATGTCTCTCTAGTAATGCTGGTTTAGGCTCACCTATACAAGTAACAAAAAAGCTTCCTCGGCTTGAGGGGCATGTGGTACACTGACTTGGTTACCGTGGATGACAGACCACAAGCTAGTGTGGCATGCGTGATGTTGATGTTTGCACGCCATCACACTCTTCTTCCCGGGCCACAGCGTGGCTGCCTTCACCATTCCCTGACAGGCTAATAGATGTGGACGGCCTAAATGCTGCTCTCTAAGCCCTTCTTTGGCAGGGGTTCCTGGAGGAGGGCAACTTTGGAAAGCCAGAAAAATGACTTAATTCAGAAGGTGAAAAACAGCTGTTGAAATGCAACATACCACTGTTGAAATGCAGTGAGATAAAAAGCAGGGATCAACCTGCTTGCCCAGCATCTCCAGTAACTCTTCAGCAATGCAGGAAGCAGGGAACTCTCCCCACCGCCTCACTGACAGCTACAACATCCCCCTTTTTAGAGCAGCTACTTAAAAGTTAACCTAAAGGTACCCCCTAAAGGACAATGTCAATTACTCTTCCAGAAATTAATAATAATAATAATAATAATAACAACAACAATAATAATAATAATAAAAATCCCCTGAGCGACAGAACTGTTAACAGACTCCTGTTGACTGGTGACCACGTTCTCATCACGCTTGAGTTGTAGGGTCGGAAAGAAAGCTCTGGGACTAGCAACACCTGCTGAAACACACCTTGGAAATCCCGCAGCCTCTTCTGAACAGGCACCCTGTGGAAAATGCACACAAGAATCCTTAACTGAGGACAAACATCCTAACTTTGCTTTGAAGGAAAGGCGAGGCATGCGATTTCAGAGAGACCAGCGCTCATGT
The DNA here is from genome assembly GCA_004026605.1 of Ondatra zibethicus. Classification (NCBI taxonomy): domain Eukaryota; kingdom Metazoa; phylum Chordata; class Mammalia; order Rodentia; family Cricetidae; genus Ondatra; species Ondatra zibethicus. The sequence continues at coordinate 14,545 of PVIU01028611.1, forward strand.
GAGGCAAAGTCGGATTTTCCTCTCCCGGGTCATTGGTTTTATTCCTTTATTCGGGTTTTCATAGTGAACCAAAGAGTTCACTGCAGATACACATGGGCACGCGGTTAAGGGTTACTTACTGGAGCGTGGGTGACTCAAAGTCAGCCGTTTCCCCAGGAAACCAACCTCAGGCTGGGTGCTGGATGACTCATGAAAACTGCATCCCTGGCGTTCCCAGCCCAACTGCACTCTGCACCCACAAAGTGTCTCCTCTCCACAAGCAGCGGGTTTGTATTATGTTGTGACAGCGTAGGGGTTTATATACTACATGCTTACCGGAGCCCATTCACTGTACAGCAGTGAGGGGTTTCATAAAGGTGTGCTCACCCGTCTTTCGTGAACTACAGCCATATTCACTCTCAGCCTTCCTCACTACCCTCCCGCTAGTCCTCCTCTATTACCCAGACAGGGTCTCTTCACCCTTCATGCCACGTGACCATACTCCACCTCCAGAGTCGGCCTCTGCTCCTCAAACCTTCCCCTCTATTGGGCATTGCCTGCCGCTCCCCATTCTCCCTTCTGAGTTCGGGTGATATCGTTATATTGGACCTATTTATAATCTGGGATCCCCAAATGAGAGAAAAGAGGTGACTGTCGTCTCTGGTGCTGGCTTATTTCACCAAACAGCAAACTCTCCGTTTGTATCCATCCCCCAGAAGAGGGCAGAAGTTTCTGCACAAAACCACACTGAAACTACCTCCTGGGTCAGGCTAAAGTTCCTTTAAGACATCACCTGGCCTCCTGCACGTTCGATCCTGAGGAACAGCTGCCCATCTCACTGGTATCAACCGCCGGACTGTCTGCTGAGTCGAGAAGAAAGGAAAAACCTTTGCCAGTGAAGTGTGCTGTTCTCATCGTCCCACATGGGAAACAGCTTCAGTCTGGGGTCCACTGAGCCCATCGCCAAGGGCAGTTTTAAAGTAGTCTTCCAGGAACTCGTGACCCACCCCACCCCCACCCAGGTGAAATTCAAGTAGGCCTGAGTCTGGGGACAGCAGGTACTTGTGTTCGTACAAGCCTTTCAAGGAAATTCACCGTGACCCACGGGTTCTTCAGAGGCCCGTTGGCAAAGACCAACTCCCTTGCACCTCTGCCGTGGGGGAAGAACATCGGGTGGGAACAGAAACCCAAAGCGTGCTTGAGAATCAGATCTCAGCACGTGAATCCCCACACCCACACCCGCAACTCCGTGGAAAGACCTGGTTAGTAGCAGGCCACCCCTGTGCTCCACCCGCCAAGGAGTAGCAGAATGTCCCCTCGGTTAGGCCCCGCCCTATATGCCCCATATCAGTTGTTACCGGGGGTGACTGGATCTGGGTTCTGCAAGTCATCTGATGGGAGATTCTGATCAACCCTACGGCGCTTGGCACTTCTCTCTGGATCTTTCTGCTCCTTGCTTGACATGGCTGGGGCTCTGCCGGGCTGGGGAGGACACCTGAAATGTTGGTGCGCACAGACAGTAAGACACCAAGAAGAATGTTGTGGTGGCAATGGAAACAGGGACCAGGACTCCACAGGCTGTGGCCATGAGTCCTGGCACTTTCTGTGCTGCAGCCAGGAGGAGGTAGGAGGATGACACCGATATCCCGCCACATCCAATCACATTCTGACCCATTTTTCTGTCTGAATGCAGAGCTCTCCACAGCCCTGTAGCCCTCAATCTCAGCCCTTTCTACTCATTTCTTGCCCCCGGGATAGGACTGCTTGGGCTGGCCCCCAAACCAAGTGGCCCGACACCGGTGTCTCATTGACCCAGACACCAGCCCACTGATGGCCAATGGGGCCACCAGAGCCAAGTCCCTGCACTCCACGCTTGAGTCCTGCTGAACACTCAGCTGAAATCCCTACCCACTCTGAGTCTGCATGTCTCAGAAGCAACTCAGGGACTCAGGCATCCTTGAAAGACCCAACGGAGGCAAATGCAGAGATTCGCCAATACACTCACCCACAGTGAGTGACACACAGCCTGTAAGAGGGCATGAGGCCAGTGTGCTCACAGACAAGCACTATGGGAACTAGGAATGGCAAGCACCCAGGCTTGTTTCTTCAACAGAAGGGATTCCTACGTCTGTTTTCCAACCAGAAGACTGGCAGAGGATGCTGTTAGTAGCCTGGTGATCTGTGCTGTCTGCAGAGCCAGGCTACACCTGGATCTCCCAGATTATTATGTTTGACTCTCCCTCAATAGACCTTCACCTTTAGTTTGGTTTCTCAGTCAACAGAGTCCATCCTTGGGGGAAGATGTCCCATGTACGTTATGCCTGGTGACCTTAACCCTATGTGCGTGACTGAAGCCAAACAAACTCTAGGTCCCTAAGCTATAGAACCCATCTTCATGGTAGAGGTCACATGTACGTTGCAAGAGAGTTTCTATGTAGTTAGGCCTCAATCTTCATTCTGCACATGGGATTGAGATCATTGTTACCAGAAAATTTTTCCCCAAAATTGTACTGTATTTAAACAGGTCAAAAACAACCCGCCTGGGGTCAGATTCTAGAAGTTTGAGCCAACATCTGCTAAATAACTAAGGTGTTTGCAGACAGATTTCATTTTGGCCTCGGGGGGAATTGTTACTCTTTACGCCATGGCACTTGTAGGGAGCCCCATGATGATCCACACCCCTCTGTGATGAAGTGTAGCCCCTGGGGGCCCTTCTATTTGCACCTAGACATCACCTCACAGGCCAAGTTTGGATCTACCAGGCACAAGCCTGATCACCTCCTCCACACTCTGATACGGTTTCTCTTTTAATAAGCGGTCACCCACCAAGAGGAGCCTACTCCAAGCCCTTCCCCTGAGAAACCTCTTTCTCTTTAGAGGAAGGTAACGCCTAGACACTGCCTGCCTCCACAAGCATGCTTTCAGACTGGCTGGAACAACACCTATGCATGAGGAATGCCGAGCATGTGGGCCCAGCTGGTGCACATACATGAGGAGTGTGTGTGTGTGTGTGTGTGTGTGTGTGTGTGTGTGTGTGTGTGCGTGTGGCAGGGTGGGGTGGGGTAGTGCCTGGCATGTGTGGTAGGTGATACAGCACCAAGTACTTTGGATCCAGGCTGACTCTGATTTTGGAACCACCAGATCCTCAGAACAGGGACCCACCCAGTTTAGGTGACCACACTTCAGCCACATTTCCCTGAGACTTCTCTTCCCTGCGGAGGCTTGTCCCACCTGAGTGGGCCTCATGTCCCGGAATGGGATGATGTCTGATTAGATGGAGAAGAATGCAGGCATGCGTGGGCCTGCTCCAAGGAGCTAAAGGACATGACCCATGCATGTAATGAAGCTTGTGTGGTGACCTGGACTTGAAGGTGCACACGACTGCTCTGGGAACAGCAGTAACAGGGACTGGAAGGGACAGGACTTTCTTCACCGGAACACATGCTGTCCTACCCACTCCTCCAGGGCCTTGTGGTCGTGACAGAGCTTTCTCAGATCTCTGCTCTGCCCCTGATTGCAGTCTGATGCAGAAGGGAGGCTCCAGACATCACCTCAAGGGCTACTGTTGTGGGCCCTAGTAACCAGTCACTCGCCAAGGTGGATCTGCTTCACCACCATCCTCTGAGACTGTCCTTCCCCTCGAGGGTGATCACACCTAGTTCATCCTCACTTCCTGAACTTCAGAATCCCTGATTCTGTAAGAGAGGAAAGGCTGGTAGGCAAGGGTCTAACCAACCCTCTTCCATTTCCACGGTAAGGTTCACCTAGAAATCATGCCTAGGGACTCAGGGCTTGCAGTCACACATGGCTGAAACGGGACCACACTCTCGAGGGTGGGAAAGGCCCAGAGCACCTCCTCTTCTCAGTGTGCCTGCCTGTCTAACTCTCTCCCCTGGACCAATCTGGAAAATGCCCAAGAGGTACAAAAAGTGCCTCCTGGAAGGTCCCTAGTCCCTCTAGCAGCAGGCAAATCTGCCCTGCCCACTCCCCTCGGGCCCTGGGGCCCCAACACAGCTTTCTCAGACTGCTCAATCTGCCCTCCTCCAGTCACATTCAGAAGTGAGGCTCTGGACATCACGGGCTATCCTCGTCACAAACCTAGGTGGACAGGATTCACGATGATCCCCACAGACCCTCCTTACCCACGAAGGTGGGTCACACCTAGCTAGGCCCACGGGGC
>PVIU01028612.1:0-18755 GCA_004026605.1 Ondatra zibethicus
TGGAGTTGCTTACACTTTCAGAGGTTTAGTTCATTATCAAAATGGTGTAAAATAGTGGCACAAAGGCAGACATGGTGCTGGAGAAGGAATTGAGAGCCCTACAACTTGACCCTCAACAATATAAAGTGGTAAGTTTCACTGGGAGTAGCTTAAGCAAAGGAGACCTCAAAGCCCAGCCCCACAGTGACACACTTCCTTCAACAAGGCCACACCTCCTAATGTCTCCCTCTGGAGGCCATTTTCTTTCAAACTACCACATGTTGTATGAGTGGTGGGGGCCCCAAGAGTGATTATTTGCCTATTGATCCCCTTATGAACACACTTGATAGTCAGATAACAGGTTGATGGGGCCATTATCATTGCTATATTGGGTTAGGTGTCTTTATTTTTGTTTGTTTGCTTGCATACTTGCTTGTTTGTTTTTTGAGATGGGGTTTCTCTGTGTAGACTTAGCTGTCTTGGAACTCACTTTGTAGACCAGACTGGCCTCAAACTCAGAGATCCACCCACCTTTGCCTCTCCAGTGCTGGGTTTAAAAGTATGGACCACCACTGCCTAGCTACTAAGTGTCTTTCCTGTGGGTCCAGAATGTTGCATCCTTTCCTTGTCTACTGTGTTCAATAAATTATCAGGCCTGGGTCTCCCAGATTCTGACTTTAAAATGTCCATGTATTTATATAGTCCCAGTCTACTGGAGTAAGTTTATAAAAGGTACCTTTTATCTATCCCTCTGTCCCTCCTATGTGTTACTCTATAGGTAAATGTTATCTCCATGCATAAAGAGGTACCTGAATCTGCATTTACACTCAAATGGAGCCAAATACTACTTGCCAGCCTAGTCATCCAGAGCAAGGCACAGTCTGAAAACCAGTTTTGCACAATAGAAAGGAACTTAGAGCTGAACACAGCCTAATCAAGAATGTTCCCCTTCTCACTACCCATTAATACTTTATCAGATGTACCTTGGCTACCCTGTAACTACCTATGGAGACCAAGATAGCCCCCAAAGTTGTGGCAGTTCTGTATCTTCCTCCACAATGTGAAGATTATGAACATTTACCTTCACACTTGGCTAAACTCTCTGAAGATAATTCATATCCTTAGAAATTACTGTGTTTAAATACTTAAATATGTAATCCATTAGGTTTTTGAACATTCAAAGTTGGGCAAAAACCAGCACTATACAATTTCTGAGCACTGTCATAACCCGAAAAAACACCCTGTAGCTATCAGCAGTCATGTCCCATGTCACCTTCCCTCGGTCTTTACAGCCCCTGGTCTACTTTTATCACTTGTAGTTGCCAACTCTAGGCTTTTCATTTGGTTTTGAGGCAAGATATAAGATATAGGCCATGATGGTCTTGAGCTTTCTATTGAGTTGAGGAAGATCTTGATCTCTTGGTTCTCCAATTTCTCCTTCCAGACTGCTGGGTTTGCAGGCATGCATCATTACAAGCATGTGGGCACTAGGCTTTTTTATAAATGGGATCGGGCAGTAGATGACATATTGGAATCAGTGTCTTTTACTTCCACTTTCAAGGTTCATCCATGCCGTGGCACTTACCAGAAATTCATCCCTTTTTATTGCTGAATACCTTTTGTGGATATCCACATTTTTATCCACTCATCCATTGGGGTACCAGGTTTTTCCCACTGTGGCACTCTGACAAATTAATGTGATTGTGTGAAGAGGTGATTCGTGGGCATGATGCTCTCTTGTTCACTGAGCATAGAAATGGAATTTCTGGGTCGTAGGGTAACTCTGAATTCAAAGTTCTGACAGCTGCTTTCTGAAGTGGTGTCTCCACTTCACAGGATCAGCCGCACTGTGTGGAGATCCAAGCAATGCCCCCCAGAGAAACTGAGTCTACGGCGCAGAGATCTGTGCTACAAGGACTAGAGCACATGGCCTGGGCTCGGAAGATTCTGAGCCCAGCAATCCTCAGTTGCCAGCTGGTGCCAAGTCATTCCTGCAGAATCTTGATAGTCAAGGAGTGGACTGTGGCGGTCCCCACATGTGCTTAGGAGCCTCTTAAAATGTAAACCTCAGGTTCCACCCCAAATCTACGGATTAAAGACAATTTCAGTGGTTTGTATGTGTACAACTTTGCTGATCACTGATGTACAGCGTTTCAAATAGTTTTCAAACCATATCTGAGTACCTGTGCCAGATGGGATTGACAGGCGTTCAAGGCTGGCTCAGGGAAAAAGAGCATGCAGGCATATCTGTCTCCAGGGTCTCCAAGCCAACCCACTCAATTCTAATTCTTTCTTTTTCTATTTTGTATCTTCTTGTTTCTATACTGAATTTTTTTTATAACCAGTCCTTCTCTTAGTTTGATCCCTCTCCTACAGTATGTTTTTTTTTATAATAGCCCAGTTGCCATTGCACCACAATAAATAAAAATTAATTGGCCTCACAATTAATGATTTTGTAATATGAAAAAATAAGAAGCCCAAACCGTTTAAAAAGAAATTTGAGTGTTTTGTGATGTTTGGGACTTTTTCTAGGTTCTGGAAATGGCCTGGAAAATAAAGATTATATCTATTATTAATGTCAAATAGCCTGCATAGTGATGAAGAAAACGGAATAATAGGAAACAAGAGTAGGAAAAACATCAGAAAAGGCCACTAGACATGAGGTTTGTATGTCCAATGAATGTCATATTAAAAGATTATACTTTGCTAGAAATAGCAAATTTTAGTTCAGAGCTTCCTAGCAGTCAACAAGGAAAAGAAAATACCGGGTTACAATAAAAAGGGAACCAACTGCTTGGAAGTTGCCCAACCATCCATTGGGGCAGAGGTTACAAAGAATTTCATCTTCAGTCTTCAGAGCACACAGATGGATCCAAGCCCATGAGTTAGCATATTCTAAAGAAATTCAGGTATTTTACAGTCTATGCCTTGAGACAGCAACAGAAGAGTGAACCAAAGAGAGCCATTGCAGGTCCTTACTCCAGGCAACACCGATGCAGGTCACTGAAGGGTTAAAGGTTCTGACACATAAATACGAGGTGTGCGGTAAATGGTTGACTCTGAGCATCTTCTCTTTCTCCAGTCTCTCTTCTTTGGCTATTACCCTAAAGCAGAAAATCTTTTGAAATTAACTGATATATAAAAACATAAAATTTTCCACAACAATGGGGTAATGCGTAATACTGCCACACACGTGTTCATTGTACCAATGTATAAAGTCTAAGGTGGTTTAAACATACCAGCAGAGAGGCTTACTGTGTATAGCTCAGGCTGGCCCCAAACCCACAGTTCTCTTTCCTCAGCTTCCAGCGTGCCAGGTTTGCAGCATGAGCCACCATGTCTAGCTCCTTAATATTTTCTAACTAGAGAAGACACTCAACCAGGACATTACTGTTGTCTGTAGTCACAGTGACTTTGAATTCACTGGCCTCCCTCTCCTCATCTTTCCCTCCTTTCTGCTCACCTCAGCCTCTGGCAACAAGGGTTCTGCTCTCAACTTCCAGCAGACCAGACACTTAGATTCCAATCGTAATATGCACACAACTAAGTCAAAAGAGCTTGCCTCTTTGATCTAGCCCAGACCCCTGCTTCTGATTTCTTAGCTCAAATCATCCAATCATATTTTAAATGACAGGAAAGTTGGGGGATAATCTATGCTTGCCTACACATGTCAGCTGGCCAGAGAGCCCCGCAATCACTGCTGACCTTGCCAAAGCAGAAATGCCGATGTTTCCCTGGACACTGGCAATGAGCTGCCAAGCCATGAAGATAAAAAGGGCCAGGTTAGCAAAGCTTCACAGCGGCTGGAATAGGACACAGTGTGCCTTATATATAAAGGGGACCATTTGTGTGATGGAAGCAGTACTAACCTAGTATTAACTCTGTGACTCAAGCAAGTCATCAATCCCCCTGGAATCTCCTTGCTGGTAATTAATAATCAACAGCAAGCACTTAACTAGACTCTGAATACTGAATGTGAATGATCCCTATTGATACATCACAAAAACATAAAATTCTCCATTTTTCATCGAAGGACACCAAGGCACTAAGAGGTACCTGCCCAAGGTCACAGGACTGCACTCAATTGAACTCTAGAGTCTGCGCTTTGTAAAGGAAGGGTTAAATAGACAGACACCCTTTCCAGTTCTGCTATTAATTTGTGTTCCTGATGAACTTGGATAATCATCAGACTGTGTGCAGAGCATGAGGTTGCACACGTTAGGTGTTCAGTACAATGCCGTAAATATCATGGCTGTTCAACACTTTTCCTGTCACCATTTCATGGAACAAACCCCTTCTATCCTCTCCCACACAGCTGCCTGAGTACACAGTTATTCCAACTGAACTGATTAATAAATTCAGACAACAGGTCAATTCAGCCATAAAAGCCAGCAGGCCTGAACTGCTGGTGCTGGGGTGAATTGCGCAGCTGGTTTTCAATGCTATGCAGCTTTTCCAGTGGTAGGAATCCTATGTCTCTATGCCATCCAGTACAGTAGTCATTTGCTCCATGGGCCCATGGAACTAAACTATCCCATGGCTGAAGGACGGAATGTTTATCTCTTAAACTTTTTACACAATTATAAAAAAAAAATTTTAGTGGCCACATGCAGTGGCTCTTCTGTTGGACAACTCCAGCTAAATCTGTCTGGCAACTGCAAACTCTTGACAGGAAGGTACTGTGGGTCGTAGCTCTGTTGGTGGCAGGTGTTTTTTTTTTAAAAAAAAAAATGGAGGCTGACTAGGACACAGTGACACACACTTGTAATTCCAGTACCTGGGAAGCTGAAGCAGGAGAGGCTCACAAGTTCCACACCAGCCTGGGTTACATAGCATGACCCTGTCTCAACACTAAAACCAAAGAACTAATTCAGGGCTTTCTAAGTTTCTTGCACCCGGTAAGTTGGAATGTGCACTGGGCGAGGAGGAAAGAGCTCTGGTCTACTTTCCTTCTTAGTGTGTCTTCAATTTATTTTGATACCTCAGTATTGTTTAAAAAAAAAAAACTCATTGGAAGACCAGACTCAGTTAGCAAGGCCCTTGTCTCAAAAATATAAAACTACTTTAGGGAATGGATTCTTATAAACAATGGCCTTGCATCTTTCAAAATCTCAATTTTAGTATGACCAGAAACTAAAAGGTGCATTTAAGTCATGGCTTGAATGCTCAATTAGAAAATAACAATTGATTCAGATGAAGAAAGAATCACATATTTGAAAGGGCTGTCTCATTGAGTATACAAATTGGTGATTAACATAACTCCTCTGCACATCCTCAGATCACGCGACACTCTGCCTTGTAGTTTGGACTGACTGGCCCTGCATCAAGAGAGGAAGGATAATCAGTAAAGCGGCACCAGGGACACCTCCAGCTTCTGCATGGATTTGCCTTCCCGCTTTTTCTCACTTTTAATATGAAGAACTCAACAAGCAGAGTTGAGTCTAAACAATTGGTTTACCACAAGGTTTTCTGTCATGTTCTGGTTCTCAATATTTTGAACAACTAAGAAGCCTCTCTCTTTAGCTTTCCACTCCCACCAGCACTGGATGGGTAAATATTTCTTGGCTGCCCAAATTTGCAGAAAATGAGATTGAAATCTAATGAGAGTTGCTTGTGGTAAACCAATTGTTAAATGATAGTAATTAAGGGAGTTTTTAACACAGAAAGGGCTTTGTGGGGACTGCAGTGTTAAAAGCCTTCTGCACAGAGTCGTCAGTCTTTGCAGCCTTGAAATCATGCTGGCCATTGTGTGAGCAGTGAATGCTAACACAGTGGCCACCCTGGCATTTTCCCTACTCCATCACGTCCTGTTGAGTTAGCCTAAGAGAAGGCCTTCCACCAGGACTGTGGCTTCTTGGGTTGTCTGCAAACACACGTCAAGCCATCTGCCCTCTCGCCTGCCACCCAAACACAGCTGTTGGGCTCTATCCCAGCTTCAGCCATCTGGAGACGAACAAAGGTCCTCTCCTCATCCTCCTCCTGTCTGCTAGGGGACGGACAGCAGGGAGCTTTGGCACTCTGTTGGTCTCAGTAAGTAAAGGAAAATGGAAGCAGAAAGATCCAGTTACTCGTGGCAGGCAGCTCCTTCCTCTATATTTGTCAGGGTTAGTGAAAACTTTCAATCGTTCTCTAAGCATGACAGTTAGACCTAGACCAGATTTTCTGGACTCAAGAATGGGATGCAGTCTGGGTACCACTAGTCTAGCACCCTCTAGGGAGGGTAACAGACTTGTACATAGCCAGGTCCACTCACTGTAAAAAGATACTCAACCCAGACAGAAAGAAGAGAAGCCCTCCCACCCAAGATGCCATTGGACCTACTGTCTGAAAACAAGGCTGCATTGGATTATGGCAAATCATAAACAGAAAGACTAGCCCATGTGAGGGGTGAGAAGTGGGAAGGAGGAGGCTAGATAGAAAGCCAGGTAGTACTGATATTCAACACAAGGAGAGACAGGCAGAGCAGGGTAGGGGCCTCTTGTGGGAAGGTTGTAGCTCTTGGTGCTCGAAAAGAGGAGGGAGTTGAAGCGACAAAACCAATTAATAGCAAAGTGAACAGAGGTTCCTGGGAAGACCCATACCTTCCGCTGACTCCTCCACCAGACTGGTTAACGAAGTAGCTCTCCCATGATTGTGGAGAGATTGAAACGTTACAAGTCCAGAGCTAAATTACAGTTTATCTTAGGCTATCTATATAGCCCCGTTAATAGCCATTCCTTATGCATCTCTTTGCTTGGCCTAACATTCTGTGACTCATAGACAAAACCTTTTGAGTATGTTAACTAACAGACCACCAGTCTCTATGAAGCCAAAGACTAAGATGTTATCCAATAAGTACGTGAGGCCTATGCCAGAGAATTCCCCTCTTTCCTGTCTCCTGCCTGCCTGATGTTCCATCAATGTATTTGAAAAGCACCTTGATTTATGATTTTTTTTGTCCTGCTACTAGAAATTTTCATTAAACTGTTACTTTGGGGTGGAGAGATGGCTCCGTGGTTAAGAGCACTGAGTGCCCTTCCAGAGATCCTGAGTCCAATCCCCAGCATCCAATGGTGATTCACAACCATCTCCAGTGAGATCTGATGCCCTCTTATTGTAAAAAGGCATGCATGCAGATAGAGCACTCAAATACATAAAAGCCGCTACCTTCACAGATTATGGAATTTGAGGTACTGGGAATCTGAGCTCTCAGGCCACAGTCCCTCAGATTAAATTACCTCTCATCCCCTCTAAGGTGAGAGTTGCATTTTCATGTGTCTACAGCAGGCAGCAATCTAGAGGACCAATCGTGGTGGCTGGGGAAAAAAAAAAAAGCAATAGTGGAGAAAGAGCCAAATAAAACATCCCCACTTGCTGTTTGTTGGTCTCATGTTTAATAACGTAAAAGAAGAGGTTTTTGACCATCAGAGTGTCTTCAGGCTACCCTGCTGGGTAGAGGGGACGATCAGTGACTTCAACGCTTACTACATTAGCTAGGGGACCAGACCTTGATCTCCAGAACCCACTCCCATGGCAGCTTGTAATCCCAGTACCAGGGAAGCAGGGACAGATGGATCCCTGTGTTGCTGGCAGCTAGGCAGCCTCCTTGATGAGCTGAAGACCACTGAAAGACCATCTGTCCTAGTCAGGGTTTCTATGGCTGTGACAAAACACCATGGCCAGAGAAACCCACCATGGGGAGGCAAGGGTTTGTTTCAGCTCACACGCTCTGGTCACACTCCATCATGAAGGAGTCCAGCCACAAATTCAACACAGGAACAGAAGCAGAGGCCACAGAGGGGCGCTGCTTACTGACTTGCTCCTCATGATTTGCTCAGCCTGCTTTCTTATAGAACCCAGGACCACCTATCTAAGGATGGTATCACTCACAATAGGCTGGGCCTCCCACATTGATCATTGATCAGAAAAATTCCCCACAGGCTTGGCCACGGGCCAATCTGGAGGGGGCATTCTTTCAGTAGAAGTTCCCTCTTGTCAGATGGTTCTAGATTATGTCAAGTGGGCAGAAAGAAACCACCCAAGGCACCCTCTCTCTCAAAAAAAAAAAAAAAACAAAAAACAGGGTCAGAGAGCTTTTGTGGAACAACACTCAAGGTTGTCCTCTAGCCTACATATATGTACCCATGTACAGAATCATACATTGAACCTGCTTTTCAGTCTCAGCCCACTGATTCCAAAGGTACCAATCTGTAACATCCCTTGTTTTTCTTGGCCTTGGTCTAAGATCAGGTGAACTATAGTCTATTCACGAACGGGGAGAACCGTGAAGAATAATTGAGTCTCGCTGTTCAAGTTTGCTGATCTAAAATGATTCTGCCTGATCCACTCCCCTTGCTCCTATTGTGGTTGCTAAATACCTTAATGTCTCTGCCCCTAGACAACCACCTTACCTGCTTGGTGACCATGGTCCTTGAATTGGGTTCTTGCATCTGGAGAGTGCTCAGCATGGTCTGCCCTCTAAGAACCCCAGCCTTCGCTGAGCCAGAAGGGAATGTCACGTGACTCCCCCTTGTATGCCTGGAAATTGTTCTGTCTGAAGATTTCTCAGCATTTCTTTCATGATCCAGTAGTGCATGGCTTCTTTCTTTCTTCTTTCCTTCCTTCCTTCCTTCCTCCCTCCCTCCCTTCCTTCCCTCCCTCTTTCTTAAGGAACTCTTTTCCATCCCCCAAAGAAAAACTCTTAGAAGTGTAGAGAGCAGGAATGTGTGTAGACATGCATTCATACACGCATATACATATGTCTCTATCACAGATGACAGGCGAACAGACGCACAGACATGCACACCCAGACACACAATCCCAGAATAGACGTTTTTCTCAGGAACAAAGCAATAATGACTATTATTTCATTCTTGTTCCAGATCTCTTTTTTAAAAGATGGAGGTCAAAGGTAAAGGTCAGTGTACAGGAAGCATCTGCAGTATGTTTACCTATTTATTATTTAATGATCTTGGGATCAACATTTGTAGAAGAATTGGGAGGAGCACAGAGGGAGAAGCCAAGCTCCATAGTAAATTCACTGACCACCTGATAGCCTCATTTAGCTCCACGAGAATGTCTGAAGATAAAGTGTCCCCACACGCCTCTGCCCCTCTGCCGTACTTCAGGAGTTCCCTGGACTGCCCAGGAAAGGCTGTTCCTAGGCCTCTGTGGCAAATCTTAAAGGGGCAGACAGTCGAAGACTAGCTGCCACAAACTCTCACGGCAGCAGAAACAACAAATTGAGGAGACACCTACGGCGCACGTCGCTCAGATTCCCATGCACACAGGCAGAGCAATTCACCTCCACGTTTCAAATTTATCCTCTAAGGCAGGTTGGATTAGACCGTCTCTAAGATTTCTCTAGTTTTGAAATGCTAAACTGGGAGGTAGTGGTGGCGCATGCCTTTAATCTCAGCACCTGGGAGGCAGAGGCAGGCAGATCTCTGTGAGTTCAAGGCCAGCCTGGTCTACAAGAGCTAGTTTGAGGACAGGCTCCAAAGCTACAGAGAATCCCTGTCTTGAAAAAAACCAAAAGAAAGAAAGAAAGAAAGAAAGAAAGAAAGAAAGAAAGAAAGAAAGAAAGAAATTCTAAAAATTTTAAATACAATTATATTTTATTACCCTGACTTTTACCATGTCTACAGTGAATTAGGAGATTCATTTTGTGTGTGTGTGTGTGTGTATGTACATATGATATATAACATACACAAATCTTAATGGCACGCACATGCATCTATGGAGTGGGAAAGTCATCTGCCCCTTTTGTCTGGCTGAAGTTTGAAAACACAGGCCAAAGGAGCAATGGGGGCTTAGTAAACACTCTCTTCCTGCCCATCTCTGAGCGGTGAGGAAGGTGGTCACACAACCCTCTTCTCTGGAAGATAAACATAAAAGTAAGCTTGTTTACTTAAGAACTTAGATGTTATAAAATCGTCCACCAGCCATCTCTTTCTGGCTCCAATCATGATGACTAGGTTCAACTGCAGGAATTCTGAGGGGGAGAAAGTCCTCTTTGCATCTCAGCCTTCACCAGCCAGCCCACGGGATCTTCCACCTCCTCCCCTGCTGGATGTTTTCAAGACTCATGTGGGCATCTGCAACACGGAATCCAGATGGCAGCTTTCTTGAATCTGCTTCGTTTTCCCTTAACAGCCTCTTTACCAAAGCTGCCCTGAAGAGGCTGCTCCCGGTTGGCTCAGCAGGAGGAAACGGCAGAATCAGGTTTCCAAGAAGATGAGACTCCCAAGTACTAAGTAGAAAAAAAAAAAAAAGGCAAATGAGAACCAAAGGTTAGTGTGGGGATTTTAAATAATCTGTCCCTGGGTAAGGATGCCATGCGCCAAAACATAGCCGGACCATGTTTCTGTGTTTATCGGAGTTGTGTAAATGGTTACCCATTGGAGGTAGAAGCTGATTGGTAGGACAACGTTTTGCTGTCTCATGGAGATGCGTATTTGCTAAAGACTTTGAAAGCATATCTTTATCGCATAGTGAACACCTCAAGAGGGGCCAGCTGGTTTACTGGTTTTGGTTGCTAGGAGGAAATAGTCAGGTTAGCACACAGGTGGAAGAAAGGAAATGTGGAATTCTGGGGTGAAGAAAGATACTGCGGTCCTTGCTTGTCAAACGCCAGCCCTGCAGGCTGGCAACAAGCTGGCTGCTTCCAAATGGCTCGGGGAGCTTGTTAAAAATAGACATTTCTAAAACCTATCTCCAGAAACTTTAATTTAATATCAAATTATACTCAATTCTGATAGGTTTAGGGATGAAAGGAGTAGTTAATAAGCAAGATTTAAAAGATTGGTATGCCTCCACTATCTAAATAGATGGTTATTCATGTCAGTCGTATGATAGTTACCTGACTTAGTTCTTTGGGAATAACAAGCATGTAGAAGACATGCTGTAATGGTTAATATTGGTTCCCAGCTTGACTGGATTGAGAGACATCTAGAAAAATGATTAAAGTATGCTTTAGGGAGTGCCCGAGAGGGTGTTTCCAGAGACATTCGATGTGTGGGTCAGAAAATTGCACAGGGACGACCTTCCCTGGATGTATCTGATGCCACCCAATAAACTTGAAGCCTGGATCAAAGGAAAGAAAAAGCAGGAGAGAGAAACTTGGGGCATGTGCACAGAAACGCAGGTGCGTTTCTGCTGTTGCTGTGGTCTATGAACAGCAGGTGCCAGGATTGTCAGCTTTTGCATGTGGAAGTCTGCGGAGTTTCCAGGCCTTCACTTCAGAATGGGTCTGTAGCATTGGTTCCCTGGTTCCAATGTTTCCAGATTCGGACTGAGCTGCTAGTGGTTTTCATGGGACTCTTCAGCATCTATCAGCTAAGCCAATTAATAAATCCCATTACATACACACACACCCATGCACACACACACACATACATGAGTGCACCCTGGTGGGGGGGGGCTATTATCTTTTCTCATAAATTGACAAATATCTGACAAGAGCAACATCGAAGAAGGTGCATGGCTTCAGGAGGTTCAGTGCCACCATGGCAAAGTAGCTTGTGGGGGAAATCTTTATATAATAGCTTATAACAAGAAAGAACTAGATAAGAAGGAGCTAAGGATAATATACTCCCAAGGATCACCAAGGACCTATCTCCTCTGGTTAAGCCCCATCCCTTAGAGGATCTACAGCCTTCTGAAATGGCACCTCCAGCTGGAGACCAAGTGTAAGACATGAGCCTGTGGAAGTGAAGGACTATTTGATCATAAGTAAGGATATGAGATCTGTTTTACTTCACTTGCCTAAGCACCTTCTGATTGGTTTAATAAGGAACTGAATAACCAATAGCTAGGCAGGAGAGAACAGGAAGGACTTCTGGGGAGAGAGAGGAGCAGGATGAAGCCAGCCAGACATGGAGAGAGTAGGACCTACAGAATGGAGGAGAGGTGACAAGCCATGTGGCAGAAAGTAAATTAGTAGAAATGGGTTGGGAACAAGCCTAAGCTAGGGTTAAGCTGTCAAAATTAATAATAAGTCTCTGTGTCATTATTTGGGGGCTGGTGGTCCAAAGAAAGACCAACAACAGAAGACATTACAAACTCAGAACCATGACATCTACATTCTATTGGTTCCTTTCCTCTGGAGAATACATACAGGATATCTCAAATGTCGTTGACCATCAGTGGAGGATTAGATATGTGGGTGACTAAGTGGCAGACAGATATATAAATTTTCAGATACCAGATTACAGCTCATTGGGATAGAGAGAAAAAAATGAAACTATAATTTCTAGGGAAATTAAGTAGAAGTTTTAAAACATGTAAGGAAGGAAGAAGGGAAAGAGCTTGGCAGATTTCCTCAGAATAATCCCCGGTTGAGATATCTCCAAGTTGAGCAAGACAAATACTAAATAAACCCCATATACTTGCAA
This sequence comes from Ondatra zibethicus, assembly GCA_004026605.1. Classification (NCBI taxonomy): domain Eukaryota; kingdom Metazoa; phylum Chordata; class Mammalia; order Rodentia; family Cricetidae; genus Ondatra; species Ondatra zibethicus. The sequence goes on from PVIU01028612.1 coordinate 12,354, forward strand.
AAAAGAAATTCAGTGAAGGCTTGTATGTAGTACTTAGCACCGTGTATGTAAATGTCAGTAAATTGTAGGTGCTAATTATAAATGATTAAAAAGGTATGGTAAAGTGACTTTTAAAATCTCAATCTCTCCCCCCACCACCACCTCTCTGGGGGTTTTAACATCAAAAGTACTTTCCGTGAGTCTTTTTTCAAGGAAAGACCTGTGTTGCAGACAGAACCGAGGAGCTGGAACAGGGTGGTTTGTACAGGTGGGAAAGAGTAGGCCTAATGACTGATCCAGCTGGGACTCTGGGTCACCCACGACCATCCCTAAAGCATCTGTGTGGTTAAGGCAGCACTTTGGCCTCAACAGGCAACTCGCTGGGCACATGTGATCTCATGGAGTAACAGGCAACAGGTAAAGGAGAATCAATGAGTACATGAGAAGACATACAGGCAGTATGGCCGTGCCTGGAGGCACCACTGCAGACAGATGGATGATGGATGGCCCGAGCCGGGCTGAAGCAGAGAAATTTCTTTCAGGAGTTTACAGTAACCTGAGGTGGAGGACTCTTGGAGGCGGTTTGATGCCGAGCTCCATCTACATCAGTTTTGTTCCTGGGTCGCTCAGCACCTGGGATGGGAAAGTGGAGGATACAGAACGTGTGGTTTGAAGACCAGTCCTTCTCTCTCCCTTCCCCCGCCATGATATAATGTCACCCTTCAGTGGACAACACACACTGTTTGAGCCCTTTGTATGCTACCAGTAAGTGCCTGTCCCTGAGGAGGATTAAGCCAAAGCTGCACACAGAGAGCGAATTTATGGATTCTGCTCGTGTAGGTTCCCTATGAAAAGCAGAGTGAACTGCGATTTGGGACCATTTCCTCAGACTTGCCTAAGGGTGGAAGAACAGAGTTGCCTGCAAGCCAGCTAAGCCCCTAGATGTCGTGGAAAAAGATGTCCTGCACCGTCCTCCAAAGGACAGGCTTCTCCAGGCCATTCTCCGGGCTAGCTGGCGACGCGTCCTTGTCTTTTCTGACTGCACAAGGACTCTGGCTCCCGGGCACAGGGAAACCCGCTGCCCAGCTGCCAGCAGGAGGAGGGGACTGAAAAGGAGGAGCGCCACCTGGTGTGGTTTTTTAAGCACGACCAAAGACACCCAGACTCATTAACCCTCTTCAGAGGAAGGGCCGTATTGGAACAAACACAGCTTTGCCTTCTGGAAACAAAAATGACTACCTACCCATCCACCCCCAAAGCAAAAATATCTAAAGCCGACGAGATGTGTGAAAATGGCGCGATGTGACTAAATGGAAGCAGGAACCAAGGAGGATCAGGCTGTCTTAACACCTTGTTTAGTCAATGATGCTGAGAACTGAGCAAGGCATAGGTGGGCTCAGACAGGAACCGGAAGAGGCACATACACTGAGTCCTGTTCCTTTAAAGCTTCTGGGCGTTTGTTTTATTAATTAATCAGCTACATAAGATGTCCATACGTTGAACGTTAGTATATAATAGCAAACTATGGGCAAAGGGAAATGCGGAATCAGCCTTGTGATTCTACTCAGAGGCTGAATGAAGATAGAAGCCCACAAGCTGAGACTTGCCTGGGTGGTACCACAGGTTCAAGGCCAGTATGGGGAACCTAGTGAGACCCTTCTCAAAATAAAAAGTGAAAAGAAGGGACGGAACTGTGACCCAGTGTAGCCCAATGGGCCACCATACATAAGGCCTAAGTCCAATTGAGAGACAGAGAGACAGACGGGGTGGGGAGGCGGGGGGAATATGTGCTTGTGTATTGTGGGGTAGGATATGTGGTGTGAGGGTAGAGTATGTGTGGTGTGTGTGTGATATATGGTGTATGTGGTATATGGTTGTGTGGTGTGTGTAGTGTGTGTGGTATGGTATTTGGTACTTTGTGTCTGTGGTGTGTGTAATGTGTGTAAGTATGGTATGGTATTTGGTGTGTGGAGTGTGTATCTGTGGTATAGTATGTGTGTGTGGTGTGTGTGGTATATGGTGTATGTGGTTGTGTGGTGTGTGTTATTTGGCATTTTGTGGGTATGGTATGCGGTATTTGGTGTGTGTGTGATGTGTAATGTATGTGTGTATTGCAGTATGGTACATGGTGTATGGAGTGTGTGTGTGTGTGTGTGTGTGTGTGTGTGTGTGTGTGTGTTTGAGTGAAGGGTACTCTCATCAACACTACAAAAGTTCCCTTCCTTCTCTTCTGATATTGATATTGTCACTTTTGTTTCTGTCGTTCTCATACTGACCCCCACCCCTCTGTGGCTTGTGTGACTGTTCCTCATGTCTCACTGTCAGCATGTTTTCGTGTGTTTCTTGTCAGCATCCTCCTTGGTTCCTTGTTTTCCTTACTGGTTGTCCTGGCCCCTCATGCAGTCTAGCCATGAGGCCTTTAGCGTTGTGCTTGTGGGCTCCCCCTCTGCTGGCTATTTCAATCTCTCTGTGCTGTCTCGATGATCAGGGCTTCTTCATGTTAATGGAATCTTTGTGGATTTTTCTCTCAGTATTTGACATTTTTTTTTGCTTTTATAAGTATTCTTTTTTAAAGAGGAGAAATTTTAGAGCAGTTTTAGGCTTACGGGGAAATTGAGAGAAGGAACACAGTTTTCTCACACATTCCTGCTTCCAGGCCATACACAACTGCCCACACTATCACACCCCTGCTAGAGTCAACACCCTGTGTTGACACATCATTGTCATCCCAAATCTGTCATTTACATTCACTCATTCATGGTGTGGAGTGTTCTGTAAGTTTTGGGAAATGTAATGGCAGACATTCTCCATGGTTGAGACTTTTCAATAAATATATTTAAAATATAGAGTATTTTCTTGGTGCTAAAGTCTTTTGTGTTCCATCTGTTCAGACCACCTCCCCTCCTATTTTATTGCCTCCATACTTATGCCTTTTCCAGAATGTCACACAGTGGGGCTCAACATGGTCTCTTTCACACAGTAGTGTGTATCTATATTTCCTCTACATATTTCCTTGGCTTGATAGCTCCTTCCTTTCTAGTGCCAGATAATGTCCCATCCACTGGATGGACCATGGCTGTCTTAGTTAGGGTTACTATTGCTGTGATAAAACACAAAGACAACCTGGGGAGGAAAGGGCTTATCTCTCTCCCAGTTCCATATAACAGCTCATCATCAAAAGCAGTGAGGGCAGGAACTCACACAGGGCAGGAACCTGGAGGCTGGAGCTGATGGAGAGGCCCGTAGGGGGCAGGGAAGGGAGTGCTGCTTACTGGCTTGCTTCCCATGTTGTTCAACCTGCATTCTTATAGAACCCAGGACCACCAGTCCAGGGATGGCCCATCTGTAATTGGGTAGGCTCCCCGTATTGATCACTAGTTAAGAAAATGCGCTACAGGCTTGCATATAGCCTGCTCTTGTTTTTCTTAATTGGGGTTCCCTCCTCTCTGATGACTCTAGCTTGTGTCAAGCTTGCTATGTCCGGCTCGAGTGGGAAGAAGACACGAGATGCGAACGAACCCACTTAGGAGTTTATTAGAGGAGGGAAGTGCTCATGGGCCTGACAAAACATATATAGGGGAGAGAGAAAGAGAGAGGGAGAGAGAGAGAGAGAGAGAGAGAGAGAGAGAGAGAGAGTAAAGATGGCGTGTCCAGCTTTTAAAGGCAGCCTAGCACATGCACACAGGGGGAAAACATGACTATGTCAGAGGACACTGATGTCGGGTGACCCTATGCCTTGCACATGCGCACAAGGGGTTTGCGTGAGTACATCAGACACTGGTGACACAGATGGCGGGCAACCCACACGTGAGCACAAGGGCTTTAGCTGAGTCACACATGGAGGTAACCACACATGCATGCACGTGGGTCGTGCGGGTCCTTTGTTCCCTAGGGTCCACCCACATGTATCTGCCTTTAGAACCCAGAAGTGCAGCCTTACGGGTGGCTGAATAATTACATTCCACCCTTTTGTTTATTATAAAAATCTGGGGGGTTTGAGGATCTTAATGGGTGAGAATGGGGTGCTGCAAGGTCTCTCATGTCTGCTTCATGCTGATTTTGTGGGCATTGAGGAGTTGGGGTGTTAGACCACATCTTGGGGTGGCTGATTATGGCTGTATTTTCCAGGCTCTGAGGGACTGGGTCGTCTGGCAGCTTGGACCTCGCAAGATGCTGGAAAGACAAAAATTATGTTTGGGAGGAAAAAAAGAATTTAGATCTTAGTGATTAATAGAGGAGAGTCCCCAGATGGAAGATAGAGGGGAAGAGGGTTTAGGGGTTCCCAATACCAGGAATGACAAGAAAAGAATTAAATGATACTTATTCCAGGCGAGTCTGGTCCGTTTAGGTAGGTCAAATTGGCTCCCTGGAGCTTATGAAAAAAAAATGTTTGAAAAGAAATAAATTTTAGACATATTAACAGTTTATGATTATAACAATGGAATGGAAAATGGTGGGAGGGGGAAGAAGGAGGAAATTATTGAAAAGAATAGTTATTAGACTCTTTAATGTTTTACCTGAAGTAAATTTTTGTATCATGGCATTACCTTAACATTCAGGAGACACCGCTGCAGTCACTGATAGACCTGTTATGTTAAAGTTTGCTTTGTGAGTTTTTGGAGTTTGGAGCTACAAACTCATTATTGTTTCTTACCGTCTGGGCTTTTGACAGTCCTTGTACCTCTAGCTCTATGTTTAATGATGGTTCCTGTAATAATAGCTGAGCGGTTAACTGGAAATTTAAGCATGACATTGAACGTATATAGGGGAAAGAAGAGAAGGGAGAGTATATATGGAGTGTTTGGCACAAGAGAGTTGAGTAAGGATGAGGCCTTTATTTTTTTGGAACTGGAGAAAGAGTGGCTGATCCTGGTGTCCTCTGGAACTTAAGGGAACAGGGCCCTGTTTGAGTTACTGTATACGAGGGGGGATTTTGAGCTGGAAGAGTGAAGGGTTTAAGATGCAACAGGTGAAACCAATGAGAGAGTCCCTCGAGCTTGGCAGCTGTGGGAGTTACAAGAATTATTCTAAAGGGTCCCTGCCATTTAGGGGAAGGGGTGAGGGACATTGGTCTGGGGGAGAAAATAATACCTGATCCCCTATTTTAATCAGTGGTGGGCATGAGTTAGCACATGGTTGAGGTAATGAGTGGTCGGTGAAATCCCATAATAGGGAGTATAGGTGGGATAAGAGTGGAGTAAGTAGGTGATCAGGAAGGGGAGAGATTTTAGGTGAGAGGCCAGGGGTTAAAACTGGCCTCCCATACATGAGTTCAAATGGTGAGATGAAATGGGGGCTTTTGGGGAGAGCCCTAAGCCTAAGGAGGGCCAGAGGTAAAAGTTTTACCAAGTCAAGGTAAAGTTCCTGTGACATTTTAACAAGAACATTTTTTAAGGAACGGTTAGTTCGTTCTACCTTCCCTGAAGACTGAGGGTGGTATGGGATATGAAAATGCCAAGGGATGTTAAGAGCCTTAGACAAGTTTTGGGCAATCTGGGAAGTGAACTCAGGGCCATTATCTGACTGAAGAGAGGTTGGGATTCCATACCAGGGGATGATTTCTAGGAGAAGAACATCAGAAACTGTCTGGGCCCTCTTATTAGTGGTGAGAAATGCTTCAATCCACCCAGACATTGTATCTACCAAGACCAGAAGATATTTAACTTTTCTGACCGTGGGCATATGGGTAAAATCCAGCTGCCAGTCAGTTCCTGGAAGGGAGCCCCTGGCCTGGTGGGTGGGAAAAGGAAAGCTACGATATTTGGTCTTGAGATCTGACTTTTGACAGATTTGACAAGAGGCAATGATAGCTTTTAGGAACTTTATGTCCTCAGGGGCGGGTTGGAGGTGAGCCTTAATAAATGAAACTGAGCTTAGCTATTAGGATAAAAGAGCTGATGTAGGTAGGACAGAATTTGCTGGGTGTCAGGGGGTGTCTGCAAGAGTGTGGGCTGTACTGTATGAACCCCCTGAGGTGATTGAGGTAGGTTTGGGCTTTGGAATGCTGCTGTTTTAGCTGCTCGGTCAGCTTGATTATTTCCCTTGGAAATAATGGAACTGTCGGTCTGATGAGACCTACAGTGAATAATTCCTATAGCTTTGGGGAGATGGGAGGCTTTTAACAGGTCCATAATGTAACCTGAGTTAGTTATGGATCCTCCTTTTGTTGTAAGAAGCCCACACTCCTTCCAGATAGCCACGTGGGACAGGAGGATATGAAAGGCATATTTGGAGTCTGTGTAAACATTTAAAGAGTGTCCTTTTGCTAACTGGAATGCACAGGTAAGAGCCAGCAACTCCGCCTGTTGGTTAGTGGTAAGGGCAGGGAGTTCCCGTGCCTCCACTGTCTCAGTATCTGATACTATGGCATAGCCTGCTCTACGGGTCCCATCACATAAAAAGGAGCTGCCAACTGTGTACCAG
>PVIU01028613.1:0-18710 GCA_004026605.1 Ondatra zibethicus
GGAGGGAGGGAGGGGGGAGGGAGGGAGGGAGGGAGAGAGAAAGGATAGGAAGGAGAAAAAGAAAGTAAGAAACAGAAGGACTTTATGTTGAGATGGGAACTGTGAGCTATAATCTCAAAGGGGAAGGTCGGTTTCCTGGATGATTACTGAAGGGGTCAGCTAAATCCCTGGGCCAGCATTTCCTCTTAGTTGTGACTGAGTCTAGAGATTCAATAGGGAGACTAAAGTATTCTCTGTTTAGTAGTGCTAGTTCCTCAGTTCCTGGTAAAATACAAACTTTGGAATAAAAGCACCTGACTTCAGTCCCTGAGGTCCCCAAATGTCCATTCTAAACCAAAACCCAAGGAAACTCCCTGCAGAAAGAATGAAACCATCAAGAGCGCGAGACTGGGGAATGCAGGTTGGAGAGAGCACAATGTCCGAATACCGCATTTATATCCTGCGTGTGCCGGGTTGGGCTCAGTTATGCTACAGAAACAAATTTGTCTCTGGCCTGATCTGCCGTAGATCTGAGCAACTCAAAGCAGTCTTGCAGAAAGCAGTAACTGTCAGAACTGAAAGGAGACGCCTCATTTTGGTTGTGGGAAGAGCAGCAATATTTACACAGGTGATGGAAGGGAAGACAGAGAGCAGCATGTACGTCCTGGGAACTGGCCGTGCTGAGGCACTTGCTGAGTAAATTCAACTAAACCCTGGGAGACTGACACGGGGGTGTCTAACACAGGGCCGCACGAGCTGTAAGTGTGACCCAAGACAAAACTGTAAACTCAACGTGTGAGGATTATTTATTTACTTATTTACTGTGCATGCGTGTCTTCCTGCACGTGTGTATGTGTTCCATGCGCATGCCTGGTGCCTGCAGAGGTCAGAAGAGGGCACAGATCCCCTCGAACTGGAGGTACAGACAGTTGTGAGCTGCCGTGTGGGTGCTGGGAACTGAACCCAGGTCCTCCACAAGAGTAGCCAGTGATCTTACCTGCTGAGTATGACATCTCCAAAGCTGGACATCTGTGTGTGGAGGGGATTTTTTAGTAACACAATTGTTACTTTGTAAAGGACATGAACTTTGTAAAGGACAACATTGTGTCACACAAAATAACTGCATGCATGCCCTCACACTACATGCGTGTATGGCTTCAGATAAATGGTGTGCAGCTTCCAAGCACAGAGGGTCAAACTGGCACCACCAGACATTCCGTGTGCTCATGGTAACAGAAACATGAACCATAGCAGTTAGCCATACTGTTGTAACCTTCCATGCCAAGGATAGCATCTGATGTTATGTAAAAGGGGGCGAGTGTTCTTATGTCAGATTTAAAGGTGCATCCAGGCCTTGGTGCTGCCTCTTTCACTGCTCACAGCACTTGCTATTGGCTGTGATTTAATGCTCCATCCGCAGCTGGGATGTGCAAGGGGCCAAATCTTGCTTTGTAGTTTCCTGTCAATTAATTTTGATAGGAAAAGTATAGAATCCCTTCACTTTTTTTCCTTCTCAGCTTGCCTCGATTCTTGATTTAAACACATTCTTTTACATGTGTTTACTTATCTTATGTCTGAGGCAGAGGACATACCTGCATTTGACACAGCACCCGTGCGACAGTCAGAGGTGATCTTTGTGCAGGTGACGCTGTCCTTCCACCTTCCTCTGCAGTCCAAGGACTGAACTCGGGTCGCTAGGATCCTACAAACTCCCACTGAACCTTCTCCTGGAGTTATATGCTTTTGTGTTGTTCTTATTTTTTTCATGTTTATTTTTTCCTGTGTGTATGTATGTGGGTATACACATGTTCTTCTGGTGTCTGTGGAGATCTCAGAAGAAAACAAAACCCCCCTCAGTCCCCCAGATTTCCAGATGAAGGAAGGTTGATGACAGGTGAGCTGACAGCTGGCCTCTGTGTGGAGGAATATGGAGAGGTGGCTGCTGATTTTGTGGGGGCTTTGCGTGAGGTGTCACAGTTTGAATGGCTTCATATGCAGAAATGCACGCTGCCTGATACCCTGTGCATCAGAGATTGTGCTGTGATTATAAAATAGTGAAGCTGGAAATCAAATGACTTGTAGCCTAAGTTCAGTTCCTGGAACCTATATGGCTTCTGCAAAGCTGCCCTCTGGGCTCCACACATGTATTGCTATAGCACATGCATGCTCATATGTATACATACACACACACAATGGATGATTTTCTTTTTTTAAACATTTTTCTTTTTATAATTTATCTTTTATTTTATTTGCTTTAGTGTTTTGCCTGCATGAATGTCGGTGTGAGGATGTCAGATTCTAGAGTTACAAACAGTTGGGAGCTGCCATGTGGGAGCTGGGAATTGAACCCGGGTCCTCTGGAAGAGTAGTCAGTGTTCTTTAACCACTGAGCCATTGCTCCAGCCCCTCAACTGATTTTCATTGTCCATCATTAATCTATCTCGTACAGTAGCTGACCCCACCCTAGGGATTGTGAGCAATAGAGAGACTTATCAAAGTCATAGAAGATGCGTTTGCCACCAAAAAACTCATAGCACATTAAAAAAAAAACCCTTTGTGCATAAAAGCTTTAAAATGGTTAACACCAAGCAAAGCTCATGTGAGGAGAGGGGGAGGGGAAGGGAGGGGAGAGAGCTAACCAGGTGCAGCATCCAGGAGGCCAAAGGAACCAAAGGGGAAGGGCAGCCAAAACATCTGGATTCTATAGGGAAGAGCCTCTGGGGGAAGGGCAGCCAAAACATCTGCATTCTATAGAGAAGAGCCTCTGGGGGAAGGGCAGCCAAAACATCTGGATTCTATGGGGAAGAGCCTCTGGGGGAAGGGCAGCCAAAACATCTGGATTCTATGGGGAAGAGCCTCTGGGGGAAGGGCAGCCAAAACATCTGGATTCTATAGGGAAGAGCTCCTTGGGAGGGTAGCCAGAACATCTGGATTCTATAGGAAAGATCCCCTGGGGAAGGGTACCCAAAACATCTGGATTCTATAGGGAAGAGCCCCTGGGAAGGGCAGCCAAAACATCTGGACTCTATAGGGAAGAGCCTCTGGGAAGGGCAGCCAAAACATCTGGATTCTATAGGGAAGAGCCTCTGGGGAGGGCAGCCAAAACGTCTGGATTCTATAGGGAAGAGCCTCTGGGAAGGGCAGCCCAGCCCCTGGGCTGGAGAGTTCAGGGTAGAGGGTGGGGTGCGCCAGCCATACCCTGTAACAGGACTGAGGGATGCTGGGAGAACCTGGAGGCCAGGTCCACTTTGATAGTTAAATAGGAACCTCAGTCATCTGTCCCAGGTTTAAAACTTAACAGTTCCAAGAAAAGATATTTAGAAGAAGGATTGAGGGAGGGGGAGGGACGGTGGATGCTTTCCAGTTCTGAAACTATAGGGTCACTCTGGAAAGTGAGCTAAGCTCCAAATGGTGGATTATGTCAAAAGGTGGATGGGGGGGTGTGGGTTCCTGTCCCTGACACTAGCTTTCTGGAGATCTGCAGCTTCCTAATTCTCCAAACTTTGTTATCCTGGATCACAATGAAATTAACCACCATGAACAACACTATGTTCCTTTAAAATCCTTTTCTAGCCTGTAAGCGGAAAAGTCTGGTGTTGTATGAGGCGAGCAGACAGCGTCCCACTGCCCGGTTAGCTTAACCCCCGAAATAGCCACACAGAAATTGTATTAATTAAATTACTGCCTGGCCCATTATATCTAGCCTCTTTTTGGTCAACTCTCACATCTTGATCTAACCCATTTCTATTAATCTGTGTTTACCACAAGATCATGGCTTACTGGGAAAGATTCAGCATGTCTGACTCTGGTGACTCCATAGCGGCTCTCTCTGCCTGCCTTCTTTCTCCCAGCATTCAGTTCTCTTTTCCCTGACTATCTAAGTTCTGCCCTATCAAAAAGCCAAGGCAGTTTCTTTTTTCAACCAATGAAAGCAACACAAATACAGAAGGACCTCCTACACCATTTCCCCTTTTCTGTTTAAACAAAAAAAAGAAAGGCTTTCACTTTAACATAGTAAAATTACATGTAACAAAATAGTTATCAAGCAAGAACTACAGTTACCATATTTATATATACTTTATCTTTTCCCATAACTAAGGAAAACTATGATTATAACTATCCATTCTTCAACTCCATCAAAGACTCCAGAAGGATATAATATTACCTAAGTAAATGAGAAGTAAGCAACTTCCAAAACTCTAGAAATGACAGAGACATCTCGCTGCCTGTACAGTCACCCAAAGTTCTTCTGTACCATTGGGGCATCCATCTTCAGCCTATAGGTTCATAGTACCCAGCAGACATTTCCATGAAGCAGGAAAATTCAAAGACACACTTTCTTTTGTATCCTGCAGAATGTCTGGCAGACTCTTTCATGAATCAGGAACCCTGAAGGATCATCTCACCTTTTGGCAAGTTCAGCAGTCCTCTCTCTGCAGGTTCTTTGTGTCCAGTTTATACAACAGTCCAGGCAAGAGCAGTTTCTTGCCCAAATGGCTAACAACTCCATAGGAGCCTCTTCGATGCCCATCTTCCTCTTGAAGTAGATTGGTGCTGCCAGGAGCAGACATGTCTCATTGTCATGAAAAGCCCTAAGTTATTAAAACATTTTAAATGCCATATTCTGTAGTCTTTGAAAGATATGAAGAATGCCTATCTAACTGAAATGTATCTCTATATATCTAGAAAATCTAAATAACATGACAAGCTTGACTATTATCAATGATTATCCATTAACAACCTTTATTTCTTAATTATACATTACATTTTTAAATGAACTACACAATCACAATACCTTAATTATGATTAAGAGCAGAAATATACATATAACAAGATTGGCCTTAAATTTATATCAACAAACCAAGATTCATACCAATGCAAATTAATTATATCTATATCATATCCCCCTTTAAATGTAAAAGAACATTTATAAGCAATATTTGGGAATATGGGCATAGTTTTTTCTCTCCAAACTGCTTTATGCTATATTGGGGGGCAGTGTTAATCAGGTCCTTCATGGTGTATCCTGTATGCTAAGTTCATCTCAGTCGGCAGTTGAGCAAAGTAAGTTTTTGAGGGTGTTAACAGCAACCTTTCAGGAGGGCGTGGTCTATCATACCGTATTGGTCTAGAAGCAATCTGCAGGGTCTCATCCTCTGTGAAAACAAAAGAAGAACCTCTTTTCCAAAGCATCATATCTTTAGACCCAAATTCTGAAGTCATAATAGCTTTATAATATACATGGTGGATTAGTTTAGCAGAACATACAATGAAAAGTCTCTCTGTACTTAGCTCCTTCACAGTCAAAAAATTCAAAGAAAACACAATAATATATAGAAACCAGACTCTGTGTGAATTTTCCATTTTTATGTGGCTTATTTTTTTTAATCTATGACTATCTGTACTCTGTCTCTTTAAAGATTTTACCTTTTTTTGCATCTCTCTATACTCTTTATTTCTTTTCTCTTTTAAGCCTACTATGTACCTTTATTCAACAGTGTGACCCATTTAGAGGTCTTTTATGTCTGAATCTGTCCTATTGTGAATCTGTAATTCTTTACTATCCAGGAGTAAAGAATTTTAACTTCTTAAAAATATTAAGCACTTCTTAAAAACTTAAGTTGCACCATGTAGGGGTAATATGGTACCGCCTGTTTTCTGCCCAGTCTAAACCTTAACTGCACTGTTATTATGACAATTACAATAGTTCCCGCCTGAGATCAGCACAATTCAGCATGGTGGAGCCTCTCCTGCTTCAGAGCCATTTGGTGCCCCTGAGTCACACACAGTTCCAGGCACACAACAATCCACATTGCCATCAAGCAAGCCATAGCACTTTAGTCACAAACCCCGTCCAAATGCTCTGCACTCTCCAGTTTCATCTGTTGGGAACTGTTTTCTGTCCATTCACCTGTTCTCCAAAGAACCAATGAGGATCAGTGAAGACACACTGCAAAGACTGAAGGGTCTGTAGCTTGTAGACCTCCAGGTCATAGATGCAGGGGACACAAAGGCACCCAAGGCAGTGGGGACGCTGCTCAAGCCAGGAGGCAGCTGACCAGAGCTGAATGAGGCTATCAACCTGGCCTGCTTCCTTGGGAGCCGCCAGACTTTCTTCAGGACCTGCATCCACATGTTAACCAATCCACATTAAGCCAGACATTTCCTGAACATCACAAAGCCGTGTCTTCTGTGGCTCCCACTGGCTTTTCCCAGGTTTCAGAGGAGACAGGGCAATCTGCTGGTTGAGTAGAGCAGAGCATCCAACAGTGTGGTGACAGCAAGTCCAGGTCCGCACTGGGGCTCCCCACTCCAGAGCCTGCATCTGGATTCTGTAGTCTGGCTGTGAGGGTCCTGAGAAAGTCATGGATCATGCAGCTTTCTTCCTAGCCCTGTGGGGAATCTAATAATCAATCTAATAACAGCACTGCAGGCTCTTGAGACAGAGATGGTACTGGCCCAGGAAGTGAGGAAGCATCAGAGCAGTGTTGGCAGTTCCTGGTTGGGATGCTGCGGCTCTAATATACAGAGAGAGCTAAAAGGTGATCAGTAACTGTGACTATATCATGACATCGCAGGAGCAGGTCTCTTTAGATTTAGCCCTAAAATTCACCCTGAAAGGATACTGAGGACCAGGAATGTGAGCATCCTAGCCAGTGATGGTGTCTCCGTTGCACACTGAGGCGCCATTGCACTGTGAAGGTCCCATTGGCTGCCACCTTCCTTGCCACTACTGAACACAGCCACTAGCTTTCAGCCATGCCAGTTCTCAGTGCTAAAGCCTAGATGGCTCTTTCTGGACTAAAGACTCAAAATTGTACCCTCCCCATAACTTCCTGACCCTGCCCATGTAGATCTTATATGGTCTGAGACACAAAATCAAGGCCATGCTACCTCTTTCTCCCTCTTCTTTACCATTCTTCTCCTCCTGACCCCGTTCCCCACCCCAGGCCCTCAATACACAGCTCTGGACACTGTCTACCCAAACAAATACAGTGGCTCCTTTCTCCATGACAAATAATCTCTTAAACTCATGGTGGAGAACACACCTTTGAGGGTAGGGTTCCTAAAGCCCCCAGAAAGTGCCCCATACTCCTCTTTCCCACTCCTTATCAAGCACACACACCCCCACACATGTGAAACAACTTTCCTCTGATGAGGAAAAGACAAGCATCCCTTCAATTACAATCAGTTCAAGTTTATAGGCTGGAGACATGGCTCAATGGATAACAGGGCTTGCCATGAGAACTTAACTCCTGAGTTTGATTCCTGGAACCCACGGGGAAGGAGAGCGGTGTCCTCTAACCTCTCCATGTGCACAAGGCACATAACTGCCTGTGCATGCAAGTGTCCACGAGTGCGCACGCGTGCACACACAGACACAGAGACACACGCACACACGCAAGCACGCACACATGCATGCTCACACAAAAATGTTATTTACATGGATTTAAATGTATTATTATCTTCTGTAGATGGAAGAAGAAGAATGTGAACATGGACCCCAGAAGGACCCCACAAGGCAGTCGCCCCTGGACTCTGAACAAGGGCCGACAAAAGGTCCACTCCTTTCCTAGCAGAGGAGAGCTGGGGAGGCGTGGATGGGAACACTGGTGTGCAAATGGACGTGAGCCCACATTGAGTGCTGGGAGAGGCAGCTGAAGGCCCTCATTACATAGATTTACCCACTGTAGCCAAAAGAAAGCAAGACGGCTCCTCTTTACACCAGGGATAACTAAGGAAAGGGACCCCTGCCAGGTGGATGGCCTTGGGAGGTGACAAATGCCGGTTCCAAGGAAAAGAGCCTTCATATCTAAGCTCCCTGAGAAGGACGTGCTGGTCGTGGACGTGATAAAAGACCGCTCCCAGCTCTGGAAGTCAGCAGTCCTTGTGTGGTGGTTAGCTGTGTCTGATGTGTCCCATGGGTTGACAGTGTCATGCAAGCAAGCAGAGTGTCACCAGTGGCCACTGGGAGGGACTGGGCTCTGTCTTCTCAGAGATTCACCTTCGCCACCTAACCTAAGGAGAGGGCATTGGGGATGTTAGGAACCTACCCATGTTTTCTTTCTAGAAGAAATTATTTGTGACTCATTGCATTTTAACATGAATGACTTTTTCCTTATGAATTCAAAGGGCGAGGACCATCAGGGAAAAAACAGTCCAGTTATTTTCCGACATGAGAAAGTCACCAGCACAGACCAAGCCTTTTCACTTCTTAGGGGAAGCAAAGCGAGTCATTACTTGAACAGTCCCCTCTCTGCATCTCACAGTGCGTTCAGCTTTTCAGTCTGAGCTCCAGCTGCTGAAAAGAGTTCCTCTTTGGCCCTAGCTGCGCCTTAGCTAGGCAGGCAGGAATGGACATCCAACTGTCCACGCTTAATTGAAACTTCCGTATCCACTCAAGTTCATTTCTATTCCCTTTGGAAAAGCTCAGGAGAGCCAAGATGATTGCAGTTCAGCCTAGGGTGCAGACATGTAGAAGCAAAACCAGTAGGTGCTGAGGTTTGAAGGCAGAACCTAGCTGTTTTTGGTAGGGTTAGCACTCTGTGATCTGAGACCTATCAGTGTCTTCCATGGGGACCACACTTGGAAACTGTCATTTGTCACTGTATGTGGTTTGGGTCCTAGGGCCTGCAGGGCTGGGAGAAGGGCATTTCCTTCCCAGTCCCCAGCCCCAGGCATATTTAAAAATTTTAGCGCTGGATTAGCCAGTGTTTAGTTGACATCTGAGTCTCCCTTCTCAGCTGGTGGCTCTGATGTCCCTCTTTGTAGGACACAGACTGAGAATGTAAGCCCAGGGGAGACCTCAGGGTCGGACGCTGGCCTTTGTCTCTGCAGCTCTCCTCATTCTGGAACTCTGTTTCTCAGATGCGCAGGGGTTAGGGCCTCTGATGAGCAGAGAGAATGGTTCTGTCGCATTTCCCTCTGATGGTTTGCTTTGTCAAATTCTTCTAGGTCTGAAGGAGAAAGAGCTCACCCCAAAGAAACTGCAGCTCCTTCTGGTTGGGAAAACAGGAAGTGGGAAAAGTGCAACAGGAAACAGCATCCTTGGCAGTCAAGTATTTGAGTCCAAAATCAGCGCTAGACCAGTGACCTTGACCTTCCAGAAAGGGAATAGAAAGTGGGATGGAAGGGAGGTTGAGGTGATCAACACCCCGGACATTTTGTCACCTCAGTATCAGCTTGAGGTGGCAGCTGAGAAGATCTGTGAAGTCTTGGCCTCTCCAGGGCCCCAGGAGATCTTTAGAGAAGGGATCCTGGCTTACACCATTCTGGTGTTCACTCGGAAGGAAGACCTGGCTGGGGGGCTCCTTGGAGGAATATGTTCAAGAGAACAACAATAAGAGCCTGGATGATCTGTATGTTGCATGCGAGAAGCGACATTGTGGCTTCAACAACAGTGCACAAGGGGATGAGCGGAAGGCCCAACTGGAGGACCTTAAGGAGAAAATCGAATTGGTCTTGTGGGAAAACGAGGACCACTGTTACACCACAAAACTTCCAAATGTTCCCAGCAAAGCAGTTTAACCACAGAGCAAGGCTCTGAGGAGGAATCCCTCGAGGTGTCCGGGCTGAAAGGCTGTCCCAGATCCAGATGGCTTCTGAGAGACCTGTAGGTACCTGATAGGGAGGGCATCCTGACGAGTGCAGAATGACCTTAAGCAGGAGTGTCTTAGTGTTCTCCTGCTGTGAAGAGACACCATGACCATGGCAACTCCTATAAAAGAAAGCATTTAACTGGGACTGGCTTACAGTTTCAGAGGCTTAGTCCATTGTCACCATGGCTGGGAGCATGGCAAGGGAGGCAGACATCGTGCTGGAGAAGAAGCTGGGAGTTTACATCCAGATCCGCAGACAGCAGTTTGAGGGAGACTCTGGGTTTGGAATGGGCTTTTTGAAGCCTCAAAACCCACTCCCAGTGACATACTTCCTCCAACAAGGCCACACCTCCTAATCCTTTCAAACAGTGCCACTCCCTGGTGACCAAGCACTCAAATCTATGAGCCTATGGTGGTCATTCTCATTCAAACCACCACAAGGACATTCCATCAGAAGCTGTACCCTGTGTCCAGCCCTTGTTGTCTGCTCCCTATGTCTCCAAAGAGAGCTTTCCAGTCCTTAGGTCAGACTGTCAGGTGTGGCAATGGGGTGAGGCCTCAGTTCAGGGAATCCAGCTACATTCTGTGTCCAGCTGTTGTTTCTTTCTGAACACATGAGTCCTCATTACACTTAGCCCATAGCACAGCGCCCTGACAGGGGACTTTCTATCCCACTAATATCACATTTTTATGTTTTGTGTCTAATCTCTGATACAACCAAAGCTCTTTGCCATTGGCTGACTCTTTCTTTCATGTAAGTTGCACAGCTGTCTAGCCAAAGTCATCAGGGTTGAATCAACCCAGGGACAGCCATGGACCAGATGGTCACATATTTCTTAAGTTTCATCCTTACCCATAAAGGGGGACAGACATTATGATTACAAGAGGCCTGCCCTGTGTAATGGGTAGAAAATGACAACAAGACAGAATAGAGAGGCCCAGACCATCAGTTAGGGTTTTCTTCCACAACGTAAGGTGTTTCTATAGGCTGCGCTCTATAACCGTGTTCTAAGCATGGATGTACTTCCAAGCTTCTGAGAGATTTTGCTGCAATGACCACATGTGCACAGTGACTAATTTTGAACCATTTCTGTCCTTCCGGGGATGAGGGGGTCAGCTAGTGCCTCTTCCATCTTTTGCGAGCTAAGAACAGTTGGACCAAATGTATGCAAGCAGACCACCATGCAAGTGCAAACCTTGCAACAGATCCGAAGGCAGAGAGGACATGGCAGGGACTCCAAGGAGTCAGAAATCTGAGAGAGCCAACCCGGAAACCTTGCCTGTGTGCTGCCTCCCTGTGCTTCACCATAGGCTCCCAATAAAGTCGTGTTCCGTGAGTACCACTCGCCTCTTTGTGATTTTTGTCTGATTTGGGAAAAGAACCTTGAACTGATTGGTAACCACAGAGGCCCTGACATGCATGGCAAGATATATCCTGGGCTATGGAAGAATATGAAGAGGACCCTAGAGAGAGGCTAAGTCAATAAATAATAAAAATGACACTGGCACTTGATCCTCTTGAACCATAACAAACAGGTCTCATGGGCGCTTCCTATGGTCAGAATGAGTGGAGTTGGGCTAAGAACTGAAGATATCAGCCTTGGCCTAGGAGAACCTTACCCTGAGGCTACAGGATGTGGGGTTGCCTCCATCTACATGAACTTGGGCAGAAAAGGCCATCTTCCCTCAGGTCACTCTTGTTACCTCCCCTCTTTTCTTTGGGTTCTATCACCCAGGTTTAGATCTAGCTTTGGGAATACGAGAGAGCAAAGTCTATTTCCATACTTCCGTGAACCTCCTTCACCATGATAGGTGTGCAGACAGCTGAAGGGAGGGTCTGCCTGTGTAAGTGAGCTCTGCAGGAAGATCAATCAGAAGGGTGAGTGGAGGGAAGGGAGTCTTTGAAAAAAGGGAACCTGCAAAAGAAGGCTAGGGGCTTAAACCGCATGCATGGTGGGAACCTGGTTTCCACAAGAACGCTTCAACAACACAGGGATGTCTTCCTGGAGAGATAGTCCTACAGATAAAGTGCAGCCAACAGAAGAAAGAAGCAGGACATTGGCTCAGACCTCTTTAATTTATTTATTTTCATTTTTCAAGACAGGCTCTCATTATGTAGTCCTGGATGTTTTGAGACTCACTGTGTAGAACAGGCTGGCCTTGAACTCACAGATCTCTGCCTACCTCTGCCTCCTGCGTGCTGGGATTAAAAGTGCGCCACAACTGCCTGGCTGATTCAGACCTCTTCAAGGAAGCAATTTAGCCAACTGCCGTGCTTCAGATGCCCCTGAGCATCCGTGAGGTTCAGGAAAGGCAGGAGTGTGGCCAGCTGATGGGAAGGTAAGGAGAGGAAGGACGTGACAGGCGCCAGACACCGATTCCCTCAGCTTCCCCTTTCAGCTGTGCAGCAGAGGCTCCAGCTCTCTTCCTCACAGAAGGTTCGGAGTGGGGCGGTAGGGACTGTGCGGGTGGACTGTCAGGACTCAGAAGAGGTGACCTCGGGTTCTGCTAGGTGCTTATCTGCAGGCCTGAGTCCAGTCTCCTCTGTCTGCCCAGAAAGAGGAAGTCCTAACATCCCTAACGCGGGCAAGAATGTCATGGATCACTTCTTTAGCAAAAGGCAGCAATGGTCCTGTTTGGAATGATGCTGGGAAGTACCTGACAAAGCGCTTGCCCTTCCTTGTATTGTTCTGACTTCCCCAAACAAGAAAGAGACTGTTTCCTCAGCCCTGGCTCCCAGCTGCCAGATATGATCAATACTTTTTACTTCCTTGATCCTCTCCTGCCTGAGACAGCTGCATCACTGAAAGCTGGGCACAGCCGATCAGGCGTCTTGATATCCCCAGACTGAATTACCCGCCCGAAACAAGTGTTTTTATTAAACACAAGCCTGGCATCGTGTAATAATATTCCAAGGATGCGAGGGATCTGTAGGTAGTGTGGATCTATAGCAAAGCACTCTATTACTGAGCAGGGAGGGAAGAGAGGCCTGAGCAAAGAGAATGTGTTTCACAGCCTCACCAGTGTGAACGCACTCTGTCGGGTAATGACTACAGCAGGACACACTGGTGAAACGTGGAAGAGAAAGAGATGCCCTACAGTTAGGTCTAAAGTCCTGCTATGCCAATCATAGCCTCTCTAGGAATAAGGCTTTGAGGGACCTTAAAAGGAGCCGCTGTCAGTCAGAGGGTGCCTGGAAAGAATGTAACTTCATGGGCAGCAACCTGAATGGCAGCATTAAACACAGGCTAGGATTGGGAGACCAGGAGAAAGTTGAACATTTTTCTTTTCTAAAAAGAAAGAAAGAAAGAAAAAGAGGAAGAAAGAAAGAAAGAGAGAAAGAAAGAAATTATTCTTTTGTAGTGCTCACTCACTGCATTTGGCAGCAGATTGTAAGTAATGTCTGGCACTGTTTAAATCAATGCAATCTGACCTGTTGAGCAGCTCTAGATGGTGGTGTGCATTCTCTGCAGTGTGCATTCTCTGCAGCTCTTTATGGTGATGTGATGTGGGAAGTCCTTCTGTATATGTGTTGCTTTTATTGGTTAATAAAGAAGTTGCTTTCAGCCAATGGCTTAACAGAATATAGCCAGGCTGGAAGCGATATATATATAGAGTAGGCAGAGTCAGTGAGACACCATGTAGCCACCAGAGGAGAAAGACACAAGCCATCAGCTAGAACCTTGCTGGTAGGCTACAAGCTTCATGGTAAAATATAAAATAATAGAAATGGATTAATTAAGATATAAGAACTAGCTAGCAATACGCTTAAGTGATTGGCCAAGCAGTGATTTAAATAATATAGTTTCTGAGTGATTATTTCAGTTCTGGGAAGCTGGGAATGAACGAGCAGCCTTCTGCAATAGTGATGGCATGCATTCTCTGCAGTATGCATTTTCTGCAGCTCCATATAGTGGTGGTGTGCATTCTCCACAGTGTGCATTCTCTGCAGCTCTTTATGGTGGTGGTGTGCATTCTCCGCAGTGTGCATTCTCTGCAGTTCCATGTAGTGGTGGTGTGCATTCTCTGCAGTGTGCATTCTCTGCAGCTCCATGTAGTGGTGGTGTGCATTCTCTGCAGCTCCATAGAGTGATGGTGTGCATTCTCCACAGTGTGCATTCTCTGCAGTGTGCATTCTCTGCAGCTCCATGTAGTGGTGGTGTGCATTCTCTGCAGTGTGCATTCTCTGCAGCTCCATAGAGTGCTGGTGTGCATTCTCTGCAGTGTGCATTCTCTGCAGCTCCATGTAGTGGTGGTGTGCATTCTCTGCAGTGTGCATTCTCTGCAGTGTGCATTCTCTGCAGCTCCATAGAGTGGTGGTGTGCATTCTCTGCAGTGTGTAGTCTCTGCAGCTCTATATGGTGGTCTCAGGCTTTCTCTGGACCCACCAGCTGTTCTGCAGTCTCTGTGCAGGTTCTAGAGTCGCATGGACTCTTCTTCAGACCACACTCTGCCCCTCTCCAGTGAGGCCCCTTATCTCCAGGCTCTGTGAAGTCAACATGGAGGTCTCAGCTGAGGTAAGTCATGTCAGTTTCCCAGCTCAGAAAGTATCCTTTGCGCTGCCATGGTTGACTTCACATCTGGTACAACTGCTCTAAAATCCCCTGTGGTGCATGGGGATTGCTCCCCTTCAGCCCAGGCACAGCACATTGATATTGTCGGCGACACCTCAGGAGATAATTCGCTACAGTGGCTTGGCAAACAAAGGAACAACTTGGACATGACGAAGGGAGGTCCCGAGTCTGCTTGGGGCTAAGATCAGCACCTTCAGTCGTGTTTCCCTTTCTTCCTACTCAACATTCTTTGAGAGCAGCTTCCAGCCTCTGAGTCCCAAGGAGAAGCAAGAGAACAAGGCCTTTGTTACCAAGGCAAAGGAAGTGCAGGAACCCACAACACTTCTGCTTATGTTTCTTGGTCATATGGCTGCCTCTAGCCACAGGAAACCCTGTGAAATGCAGCACTCACGTGGACGCTGCTTTCTAGGCAATGGTGTGGGTCTATGAACAAGGAAGGAGCAAAGGTGGCAAGGACAGAAGACCAGTAGTGGGTGCCTGGCACGTGACTCAGCTCTGCTCCTCACTCTGGAGCCACTGCAGTCTCATTCCCCGGGTCAGGGTGACTTCTTACAAGGACCCACTGTACTCTTGTTAATTCTACATAGGAGCCAAAGATGGGTCAAGAAATAAACCATCAGAGTGGGCGTCTGGTTCCAAACCACACAGAGCTTATACCTGGCCAGACTCCTACAGAGACATCCTGAATAAAGAAAAATCAACCAGACCTAGAGAAACCAAAGGCATGCAGAGACATCCCCGTTGAGTGCTTTACTCCAGACCAAAGCTCAAAGGGGTGAGAAGGCCTGAAGTCCCTGTGAGGTTTTTATTTCCTGGAACAACACACAGAAAGACTAAATTTGAAGTTTGTTTAATTTATTCTGTTGCGTTAGCCTTTGGGTCTTTTCCTTAAGGGTGAGGGCTGTTCCCATCCTGACTGCTTACAGCTCCTCTGTATCAGATGTTACCACCTAGTGAGGGAATCTGGGCGGTGTTAACAGCGGCGGTGACTGGAAAAGCCATAGCAGAGACGATCCACGCTGAACAAAATGCCCACACTGAGAAGGCTGCCATCTTTTGTTAAATTTGCATTAATCTTAGAAGAGGATCACTGATGTAGGCCTCCTGCATATTTTATGAAGTGAACACTGCACTTCACAAAAGCATCCAGTATTTGTCATAGATTTTTATCAGGTACCTGGGAATTGTTGAAATATAAAGTGCGGGCCAAGGTCTGATAATGCACTGTCCAAACACATCCCAGGTGTGACTTATGTGGCGTTTCTGTGCCATTTTCGAATGCCTACCCTGAGACTGAGAGCCTGTGCTGGACCAAAGAAAAGGCATTTCCCCTGCTTCAGATATTCCTAGAAAATAGCAGGACATCCTATGCTCCCTAGGGGAGTCTGTAAGAAATGGATACACACTAAAGACTGGGTCAAGTGAGGAAAAGTGTCATTTTTGCCCACTTTATTGCTCCGTCTAGCATGTGACTCTCTGGTCATTAATGAGAGTCCACAGCAGGGACCCACAGCCATCGTGTGCTTAAGTATCTCATTCCCTTTACCTATGTGAAGGTGCCCCGTAAAGGACCAGCATAATGAGACCTCTAAAGAAAGATGTCCGACAGAGACCTTCAACTCGGGTCTACAAAATGGAAAGAGAAAGAACGCGTAGGTCTTTTCTTCTCACCAGGGCCCCCAAGTGAGAACAATGGTCTCCGCTTTTGAAAATATGAGCAGGAAATGTGGTTCAGTGGTTTCCATCTGAGCCTGCTCAAGAAAGGAGCAGAGCCAGTGCTGAGCTCCTGAGCAAGGAGACGTCAAGAATTTCTCATGGCAGAGTTGCCTCTTCTCCTCTGGCACAATTCTTGCCACACTTCCCATCTGGCACCAACCAAAATTACTTTCACATTTTATAGCGTTCAATCAGCCAAAGGTTTTGTTTAGTGACTCCAGAGTCTAGACCCCCAAAGACCACCAGGAGACCAGATCTGATGTAAAGGTAGAGAGTCTTTCTAATTACGAGTTCAAATCCGGGTCTCACATCCACCTCATGCATTGGTGGAGCAGGGCATTCATTGGAAGTAGAGCAAGTGTGGGCTGGGGGTCTGCAAGTCTCTTAGTCACAGTCTCAGGATAGGCACACTCTGGACTGGAGTACCTGTCCTAGCTTGATTGGTTAATTACAGCAGCAGGAAAATGGCTACATCTGTTGCTGTGGTTCCTACATTCCAACCTTTTCAATAAAGCGTGTCCAGAGCCTGCTAGCCTAGCCTCTGTTTGCTTCTTTTCCATATGGGGGACATCTTGTGATTTCTTGTGTTTTTTGTTTTTTTATTTTTTTTCAGTAACTTAGTGCAAGGTCGGGGGCACAGCACATCATGCTGGGTCAGGGGCCTACATCCTGGAGGGTCTTTTCTGCAACCTGCCATGGCTACCAAATTGTCAAAGCAGGGGTCTGGGTAAGGGCTTGGGCTCTTCACTGTTTTATACTATAAAGATGTAAGTATTTAGGAGTCAGGTGTGATGATGCATGTCTTTAATCCCAGCACTTAGGAGGGGCAGGAGGATCTCTGAGGCCTTGGAGTGAGTTCTACAGAGTGAGTTCCAGAACAGCCAGGGCTACACAGAGAAAACCTATCTCAAAAAAACCAAACAAAAATTTTAAAAATTATATTTAGTATTTCTTCAAACTCCCCATAACTGAAGCACTGCTGTGTGACATTTTCTCAGTGAGCATTTGACTGTGTAGACTTCCGAGGTCGCATGCCACATTAGGATTTTACTCTGTGTTGTCAAGAGTTGGGGTAACAGAAGGATCTGAGGCACCCTCACAGTCAGTGTACAGAAACCTGCAAGGTCCAAATTTCAATGAAAGACTCTGTCTCAAAAAACAAAACAAAGCAGAGAGGGTCTGTGAGAAGACTCTGTGGGTAAAGGCGTCTCTACCAAGCCTGGGGACTTAGGTTGGACCCTGGGGCTCACAGGGTGGAAAGAGAGAACCAACTCCCACAAGTTGACCCCTGACCTCCACATACACATGCACTGTGTGCACGCACACACGTAAATAAATGTAATCAAAACATTAAAAAGGCAGAGATTGACTAAAGGAGACGTCGCTGGCTTCTACAGGCACGCTTACACACATGTACTAACTCACACACATACAAAATACTTGTGGGGGACAAACATCTTAAGATCTGGGGATGTGCCCAAAGGATCAAAGCAAGCATAAAGTACAGATAAATACATGACCACGGTTATTATTACACAGCTCAGTCTAGGAGCCCGTGAAAGAATGAATGGATAAGGGAAATATGAGATATACACATCTGTCTATTGAGGAAAGAATGCAATTTTATTTGCAACAGAATGGATGGAGTTAACAGTCATTATGTTAAGTAAAATAAGCCAGACTTAGAAACACAAATATCACCTTTTTTCTCTCATAGGTAGAATCTAGATTTTTTTTTAAAAGACATGAAAGGAAAGAGAAATGATTTGGGAGAAGGAAGGAGACTAGCAGGAGGGGAGAGGAAGTAACTGAGGAAAGGAGGGGCTGACTGGGGCTAGAGAGATCCTCAGTGGTTAGGGGTGCTCCCTGCTGTTCCAGAGGACCCAAGTTCAGTTCCCAGCACTTATGTCAGGTGCATTGCAACAGCCCGTAATTCCGCTCCAGGGGATTCAATACTTTCTGTCTTCTTCAGGCACCTACACACACACACACACACACACACACACACACACACACACACACACAGGGTTTCTCTGTGTAACAGCTCTAGCTGTCCTGGAACTCACTCTGTAGACCAGGCTGGCCTCGAACTCACAGAAATCCGTCTGCCTCTGCCCCTTGTGTGCTGGGATTAAAGGCGTGTGCCACCACAGCTCAGGATAAATAATCTTTTAAGGAGGAATGTGTATTGTCAAATCATAAAACATATTATAAATATATGAAAATGTCGCAATGAGCTCATTTTTAATAATTAACATGCAGTAATAAAATGAATAATTTTTCTTTTCTTTTTATTTATCCAATGCATCCTTTGCATCATGCACCTTGATCTCATTCAGTTCCCCGTCCCTTCGCATCTGCCCTCTACCACTGCAACCCTCCCCCCAAAAAACAACATTTAAGAGAAAAGAAGAAATAAAGGAAAAAATTAAGAATCTTGTCATGGAAGCTTCCTTGTGACACAGTAAGTCACGCTGCAAACCCCTTTGGTCATATGTCTTTACTCGCAAGTGTTGGTTGCAAAGAGTCATTGGTCTGGTTTGAAGCCTCTGGTTTCTGCTACGCCATGGATGCTGAGCCCTCACTGAGACTCTTCTTGGATATTCTGTTGTCGTCCTATGTTGTGGAGATCCTGCAGCTTTGGGTGTGAGGGTCCGGTCCCTTCTCAAGCTCCAGCAGATCATAGATGGGGTGGATGTTGGGGCGGGCCAAGTCATAACCCTGGTTCTGGGCCTGGGCTGCGGCAGGGTTGGTCCGCTGACAGTTTCTCCCTGACCTCACCACCAGAGTGAGCTCTCCAGCATTGCCCCAGCTAGCTCCGCCTGCATCACTGAACAAGGGG
>PVIU01028614.1:0-18659 GCA_004026605.1 Ondatra zibethicus
TAAACTAATAAGAAATGCTAACCACCCTGATTTCATCATCCTACATGTCATATTTAATAATGATAAGTACAATTATTATTTACTAATTGAAGGCTGTGTTTTTAAAAAATGAAATAACATTGAAGTTTAAATAAACACTTCCTTAGGAATACCCAAATATACAAATTGCGGAGAGGAAAATATGGTCCTCAAAAAAACCCTGAAAATTCTTCTACTATAGAAAATACATTAGGAATGAAGAATTCCCAGGGATGCAGCCTCAGATGCCTACAAATTCCAGGAAGACAGTGAGAGAGTTCCATTCCATAAGGAAATTGTGTAGCCAGAGAGAGAACAGGCCTGATAAAAGGATCACATTTACAAGAGTCAGGTAAGGTAAAAGTCTCAGTGTTGCAGGATCATCTTTTCAAAGGGGAGGGAGGTTAGAATGATTTTTTAAAGGATTTGTTTATTTATATTGGCAATAAATGGTTCTAACTGAATACTGTTTAGTGTAAATCTTGGCCTTTGATTTTTTTCTAATAACAAATTTAGTCTCCAAATGACTAGTTATATCTTCCATGTAATCACTCTTAAAATACTGTGTTCTATAAACATTAAATAATTGTTATTAATTATCACAAAAAGAACATAAACCTATGATTTACCTTTTTAAATTTAGCAATTCAAACATTTCATAACCCTGAGTGTTATGAAATATACCTATACTCCCTTATTGGCAAAGTAGCTTGCTAGAAATAAATGACAATGTGGGTGGTAGGTCCAAGTCTTTTTCCTTGTTTTCTCTTGTTTTTTTTAGATCACATTGGGAAGTGACCACACTATCCTGGGAAACTGTTTTGTGAAGAATACAGAAATTTTCCATTTCCTCTTAATAACAGTGTGGGTCCATCAGTCTCAATATCTATATCAAATTTTGAGTTAGAGGATATATCACTTTTTGTGAAATAATTTCAAATGCCATAATAGCTCATGATAATAGGAGCTTATGGTGGTGTTGATGGATGGAGCTTTTCTCTATACATAGCTTTCCTCAGATTGGCTCACCAGAACTTCTTGGTTTCTAGATATAGGTTTGAAATTCAAATGCTCATTGACCGGCTTAATTTATCACACTTGTGGCTATTCGTGTGAGGAATGATGATGCAGGCATGTGGAAGCTCTAGAATGTCCTTTCCCCATCATGATGGAAAACTAAAAACAATTTTCTTTAAGAAATCTAAATCCATGTTTGCTCCCAATTTCCAGGAGGATCTATATATGTTTTTCTTTGGGTTCACCTTGCTATTTGGCTTCTCTGGGCTTGTGAGCTATAAGCTTAGTGTCCTTCATTTTATGGCTAGGGTCCACTAATGAGTGAGTACATACCATAATCGTCTTTTTGGGTTTGAGTTACCTCACTCAGAATAGCGTTTTCTATTTCCATCCATTTGCATGCAAAATTCAAGATGTCATTGTTTTTTACTGCTGAGTAGTATTCTAATGTGTATATATTCCACACTTTCTTGATCCATTCTTCCACTGAGGGGCACCAAGGTTGTTTCCAGGTTCTGGCTATTACAAATAGTGCTGCTGTGAACATAGTTGCACAAATGCTTTTGTAGTATGATTGGACTTCTCTTGGGTATATTCCCAAGAGTGGTATTGCTGGATCCTGAAGTAGGTTGATTCCCAATTTCCTGAGAAACTGCCACACTGATTTCCAAAGAGGTTGCACAAGTTTGCATTCCCACCAGCAATGGATGAGAGTTCCCCTTACACCACATCCTCTCGAGCATAGGCAATCATTGGTGTTTTTGATTTTGGCCATTCTGACAGGTGTAAGATGGTATCTCAAAGTTGTTTTGATTTGCATTTCCCTGAAAGCTAAGGAAGGTGAACATGACCTTAAGTATCTTTTGGCCATTCGAAATTCTTCTGTTGAGAATTCTCGGTTCAGATCCTTACCCCATTTTTTAATTGGGGTATTTAGAATTTTAACGTCTAGTTTCTTGAGTTCTTTGTATATTTTGGAGATCAGACCTTTGTCTGATGTGGGGTTAGTGAAGATCTTCTCCAATTCAGTAGGATGCCTTTTTGTCTTAATGACTTTTTGTCTTTTGCTTTACAGAAGCTTCTCAGTTTCAAGAGGTCCCATTTGTTCATTGTTGCTCTTTTTGTCTGTGCCATTGGGGTTTTACATAAGAAGTGGTCTCCAGTGGCCATGTATTGCAGGCTACTTCCCACTTTTTCTTCTATCAGGTTCAGTGTGGTCGGATTTATATTGAGGTCTTTAATCCATTTGGACTTGAGTTTTGTGCATGATGAAAGATAAGGGTCTAATTTCATTCTCCTACAGGTTGACATCCAGTTATGCCAGCGCCATTTGTTAAAATTGCTTTCATTCTTCCAGCATGGGGGCGGGGATAGAGGTGGGAGTAACAGGGGTTGGGGAAGGGGAGAGAGGGAAGGAGAAGGGAGAAGGGAAGGACTGGGGAGAGCTTGGGGGAGTGGAAGGGTAGACATGGAGGAAATGTGGATATTGGAGAATGGAATAAGATATCTACATTAAGGGAGTCATTTTAGGACTGGCAAGATACTTAGCTTTAGAGGAGATCCCAGGTGTCCCCGGGGATGTCCCCAGCTAGGTACTTGGGCAGCAGAGGAGAGGGTGCCTGAACTAGCCTTGTCCCATAGTCACATTGATGAATATCTTGATAACCACCATAGAAATTTTGTCCGATGGATGGAGATAGAGACAGAGATACACATTTACATCAGAGCAATGGACTGAGCTCCCAAGGTCCAGTCGAAGAGCAGAAGTTGGAGAAGATGAGCAAGGAAGTTAAGACCATGAGGGGCTGGTCCACCCATTGAGTCAGTGAGCCTGAACTAATGGGAGCTCACCAAATCTAGCTGGACTAGGACTGAATGAGCATATGATCAAACCAGACTCTCTGAATGTGGCTGAATGGGGGAAGACTGAGAAGCCATCAACAATGACACTATCTCTTCCGCATATATTATCTTTTTGGGAACCTAGTCAATTTGGATGCACACCTTCTTAGACCGGGAGAGTGGGGGAAGGCCTTGGACTTCCCACAGGGCAGGGTAGCATGCCCTCTTTTAAAGAAGCAAGGGGAGGGAGGAAGGGTAGGAGGGAGCCGGAGGGGACTGGGAGAAGGGGAGAAAATGTAAATATTTTTAATGAAAAAAAAATAAAAGAATATGGTGGAAAAAAAAAGAAATCTGAATCCATTAGTGTCACCATCAAAGACTTGAAAAATTCAATGTTTTGACTTATACTGCTTGCCCACTTACACTGCCTCATTGACTTACTCAACTGGTCGTCTGACCTCAGAGGACAAAACATAAGCAGGTGATGATGATGGTTACAGCTGTTTCTTCTGTTTTAGTGTTTTGCTTTGGGAATTCAACAAAACTGGCACCTGGTACACAGCTTAGCTTTGAAAAATATCCTTTTTCTCTACACATGTTTAAAGTGTGGTTAGACAGAAACAGCTCATTCTCATGCAGAATGAACAAAAATATAGCTGAATGTTCATGTCAGTGAAATGTGTCAATTTCTGCTCTCCTCATTTAGCCTGTAGAGATCATTGTCCCATTACCTCATAGAAAATTTGCTCCATTATATGGAAGACATCACATTGACTGGACCAAATAAGCCAAGTGTGGTGAATATCTTTGGAAGACATGTCCATGTCATAAAATACAAAATACACCCATGAAAATGAAGTTCTTCAACATGGTGTATCTAGGAAGCCAATGGCCTAAAGCATCTCTGGAAAATCTCCCAGGGGAAAAAGACTAGTTGTTACACCTTACATTGACAATTGCTAAAGATGTGGACATTAGGATTTCTTCTCATTTAATGTTTAAATAGCATGTAATCAAATAATCCAACCCTTCAACTGAATAATTGAGAAGGCTACCAAATCTTGATGTGCTTAGAGAATTGACAGCTATGGAGTATCTAGGCTGCTCTACAAGCTGGCCTGCCACTTGGGGCCAATGTCAGAACAGATTAGGTGGCACTTGCATCAACAAATGAAGGCGTTCTATAGATTTCAGCATCCTGCAAGGAGAACAAAAGTGTGAATAATAAGATTTGCTAGAACAAAGCCATAGCCCTATCTAAATTCAAATCTGTTTCAAGATAGACTTTATCAGTGTGTTTCAGAGAGTCATAAAGTGATTGTTGAGAATCTATAACTTCTCTCATTTGCAGAAAAGATGAGAGTTTTATGTTCTTACTCCACTCAGCAATATTACTCTATAAACAGTATTGTAGTAAGAGGCACGGGCCTGCTCCCGCCGCCAGGTGCCTAGCTAGCTTATACCCAAAATAATTACACGGAAACTGTATTCATTTAAATATTGTCTGGCCCATTAGCTCTAGCCTCTTATTGGCTAACTCTCACATATTTGTTTAACCCATTTTTAATAATCTGTGTGTCACCACAAGTCGTGGCTTACCAGGAAAGATTCAGCGTGACTGACATGGCAGGCTTCATGGCGGGTTACTCTCTAACTCTGTCCCCTTCCCAGCATTTTGTTCTCTTTCTCCTGTCTATCTACCCTATCAGAAGGCCAAGGCAGTTTCTTTATTAACCAATATAACAACCCAAATACAAAAGGACCCTCCTACACCACAGTATCTCCAAGATTTCTTTGCTAGCAGACCTTTCATTCATTTATCTTATTGGAAGAATGTAGGAGATATTGTTAGGTCTAAATCTCAATTTTTGATATAACACTCAGAATGGAAAAAGTATTTTAATTCTAAGTTGGGAAAATGAAATTTACTTTATTGTCAGACTGGACACCAAAAAAAATTTCCCTTGCCACATAATAATCAAAACACAAAATATACAAAATAAGAAAAATATTAGGAGCTGCAAAGGAAAAGGCCAAGTAGCATATAAAGGAAGACCCATCAGAATAACATCCAACTTATCAATGGTCACTCTGAAAGCTAGAAGGTCATGGACAGACATTATGCAGACAGTAAGAGACCACAGATTCCAAGACAGACTACTACACCCAGCAAAACTTTCTATCACCATAGATGGAGAAAACAAGATATTCCATGACAAAACCAGATTTAAACAATACCTATTCACAAATCCAGCCCTACAGCAAGCACTAGAAGGAAAAGACCAACCCAACGAACTTAGCTTCACCCACGAAATCACAATCAAAAGATAATCCCACAACAGCAAACCCTAAAGAAGGGTAACAGACCTACACATTACCACCAAAAAAAAAAAAAAAAAACAACCAGGAATTAACAATCACTGGTCATTAGTATCCCTTAATATTAATGGACTCAACTCTCCTATAAAAAGACACAGACTAACAGAATGGATACAAAAACAGATTACACCCTTCTGCTGAATACAAGAAACACACCTCCATTTCAAAGACAGACATTTCCTCAGAATAAACAGTTGGGAAAAGACTTTCCAATCAAATGGACCTAAGAAGCAAGCTGGTGTAACTATGCCAATATCTAACAAAATTAGTCTTTCAAACTAAAGGTAACCAAAAGAGATGAAGAAGGACATTTCCTATTCATCACTGGAAAAATCTATCAAGATGACATTTCAATCATGAACATTTATACCCCAAATACAAGAGCACTCACATTTGTAAAAAGAAACATTACTAAAGCTTAAATTGCACATCAAACCCCACACACTAATACTGGGAGACTTCAACACCTCACTCTTACAAAAGGGCAGGTCTGTCAGACAGATAATAGAGAAATCAGGGAGCAAACATGTTGTGACTCAAATGGACTTAAAAGACATCTATAGGACATTTCATCCAATCACAAAAGAATATACCTTCTTCTCAGCACCTCATGGAACCATCTCTAAAACTGTCTAAATACCCAATCACAGAACAAATCTCAATTATTTTAAAAAATTGGAATAAACCCTTGCATCTTATGGGATCACCATGGCTTAAAGTTAGAATTCAACAACAGTGCAAATTATAGAAATCTTACAAACTCATGGAAACTGAATAATGTTCAACTGGATCACCCCTGGGTCAAGGAAGAAAGAAAGAAAGAAAGAAAGAAAGAAAGAAAGAAAGAAAGAAAGAAAGAAAGAAAGAAAGAAATTAAAGACTCCCTAGAATTCAATGAAAATGAAGGTAAAACATATCAAAATTTATGGGACACATGAAAGCAGAACTAAGAGGAAAGTTCATAGCACTAAACGTCTATAAAAAGAAGTTGAAGAAATCTCACACTAGCAAAATAACAGAACACCTGAAAGCTCTGTAACAAAAAGAAACAAACTCACCCAGGAGAAATAGACACCAGGAAATAATCAAATTGAGGGCTGAAATCAATAAAATTGAAACAAAGAAAACAATACAAAGAATCAATGAAACAAAGCATTGGTTCTTCAAGAAAATCAACAAGATAGACAGACCCTTATCCAAACTAACCAAAAGGCAGAGAAAAAAATTCAATCAACAAAATCACAATTTAAATAGTGGGACATAACAGCAGACACTGATAAAATCCAGAAAATCATCAGATCATACTTCAAAAACCTGTACTCCACAAAACTGGAAAATTTAAAAGAAATGAACAACTTTCTTGATAGGTTCCATACACCAAAATTAAATCAAAGCCAGATAAGCAATTTAAATAGACCTATAACCCCTAAGGAATGAGCAGGAGTCTCCCAACCAAAAAAGAAAAAAATCCCAGATGGCTTCAGCACAGAAATACACAAGAGTTTCAAAGAAGAGCTAATTTACTGAGGACCCTAAGGGAGACATACATGGATCTAATCTACATGGGAAGTAGAAAAAGAAAAGATCTCCTGAGTAGACTGGGAGCATGGGGACCATGGGAGAGGGTTGAAGGGGAGGGGAGAGGAAGAAAGGGGAGCAGAAAAAAATGTATAGCTCCATAAAATCAATTTTAAAAACCTGATGCTGTATTGAAAAAGAGAAAGAAAAAGAAAAAGAAGAGCTAATTCCAATACTCCTGAAATTGCTCTTTACAATAGAAACAGAAGAAACATTGCCAAACTCCTTCTACAAGTTACCCTGATACCCAAACCACACAAAGATGGAACAAAGAACCTGACTTTTAACAAAGAAAGCAAAATGGTACAATGGAAAAAGAAAAGCATCTTCAATAAATGCTGCTTGCATAACTGGATGTCAACATGTAGAAGATTGCAAACAGACCCATATCTATTCCCATGCACAAAACTCAAGTTCAAATGTATCAAGGACCTCAAAGGAAATCCAGTTACATTGAACCTGATAGAAAAGAAAGTAAGTAGCCTTGAATACATAGTACTTCCTAAATATAATACCTATAGTACAGACACTGAGGGCAATAATCAGTAAATGGGACCTCCTGAAACTGAAAATCCTCTGTAAGGCAACAGACACTGTAAATAAGACAAAATGACAAAGTAGGAAATTGAAAAAGAACTTCACCAGCCTCACATCTGACATAGGACTGATCTCCAAAATATATAAAGAACTTAAGAAACGAAACATCAAAATATAAAATAACTATATTTTAAAATGGGGTTCAGGGCTAAACAGAGAACTCTCAGCAGAAGAATCTCAAATGACTGCAAGACATTTAAGGAATTACTCAACATCCTAATCATCAAGGAAATGTAAATTAAAAGGACTCAAATATCATCTTACACCTATCAGATGGCTAAAAAATCAAAAGTACTGAGGACAGTTTATGTTGGAAAGGACGTGGAGTCAGGGGATCACTCCTCCACTGCTGGTGGGAGTACAAACTTGTACAACAACTTTGAAAATCAGTATGATGGTTTCTCAGAAAGTTGGGAATCAATCTACTTCAAAATCCAGTGATACCATTCTTGGGTATATACCCAAATGATACTATATCATACCACAAGGACACTTGCTTAACAGTGCTCAGAGCTGCATTATTTGTCATAGCCAGAATCTAGATGTCCCTCAACTGAAAAATGGATAAAGAAAATTTGCACAACGGAGTATTACTCAGCTAAAAAAAAAAAAAAAAAAAAAAAAACAATGACATCTTGAAATTTGCAGGCAAATGGATGGGACTAGAAAAAAAATCCTGAGCGAGGTAACCCTGATTTAGAAAAACAAACAGTACATACTCACTCATAAATGGATACCAGATGTAAAACAAAGGATAACCCAACTACAATCCACATATCCAAAGAAGTTAGGTAACAAGAACCTAAGAGGGACACATGAATCACACAGGGAAGGGGAATTAGATGAGATCTCCTGGGTAAACTGTGGTAAAGGGGAGAGGATGGGAGATGAGAACATGAGGGAATGGAGTGGTCAAGGGATGAGAGGGACAGAGTGGGAGAACAATTAAAGAGAAATCTTGATAGAGAGAACCACTATGGGGTTAGGGAGAAACATAGTGCTAGGAAAATTCCCAAGAATCCACAAGAATGACCCCACCCACGATTGCTAGCAATAGTGTAGAGGGAGCCCAAACTGGCCTTCTCTTGTAATCAGATTGGTGAATTCCCCAACTATCATCATAGAGCCTTCACCCAACAACTGATGGAACCAGATGCAGAGATCCACACGCAAACACACAGCTAAGCTTTGGGGATGCAATTGAAGAGAGGGAGGAGGGAATAGATGAGACAGGGAGGTCAAGATCATGGTGGAGAAATCTACAGAGACTGCTGAACCAAGCTCATGGAAACTCATGAGCTCTAGATGGACTGCTGTGAAGCCTCCATGGGCCTGAACTAGGCCCTCCTATTTTGAGACAGCGCTGAAGC
The DNA here is from genome assembly GCA_004026605.1 of Ondatra zibethicus. NCBI lineage: Eukaryota > Metazoa > Chordata > Mammalia > Rodentia > Cricetidae > Ondatra > Ondatra zibethicus. The sequence goes on from PVIU01028614.1 coordinate 8,802, forward strand.
TTGGACTATCTGTGAGGCACCTGGCTACAGGACCAGGATCTATTACTAGTGCATTAGCTAGTTTATTGGAGCCCATTCCCTATCGTGAGATGCCATACTCAGCCTTAATGCAGGGGGGAGACACTTGGACCTGCCCCAACTTAATGTGCCAGACTTTGTTGACTTACCAGTTAAGAGGAAGTTGGTGAGGGTGGGAGGACTGGGGAGGGGAGGGGGGAGGAGGAGTTGGGGGAATAATTGTGGATGGAATGTAAAATGAAATTTAAAAAAGAAATTTACTCTATAGTCATTGTCCTCTGACTATACAGTATGTGTGTGCTTTAATTTTTAATGAGGTAGATTTTACATTAAGTAAATTCCACCATTAAAACCATTTTTGAGTATTCATTTAGTTTACCCCCATGATGCCCACTAATTATCATGCATCCATCTGCACAAGGCTATCTTGGTGTCTGTGCCAGGTCTAACATTCTGTAATATACAGCAACATGTATTTTCCTTTGCCATTTACTCAGCTATCTTCTAGAGCAACTCTACCCATGTATGTTCAACTGCTTCTGTAACTAATGGCCTACAAAACTAAGAAGGTTCTAACTTGTTAATCTGGAATTGAAGTGATTAAAAATAAATCTTTCTTTCTCAAAAAATTATACAGTAAGAAAGGATTAAGTCAAAATTAAACATAATACTGAGTACTTCAACTCTAGGTGTGATGTGCTGCTTGTTGAACATATATGCACTCATTAAATTAATCTATTATTACAGGATCTAGCTGCTTAAAACATAAATACTGTCCCCCCAACTAAAATCTTCTAAATATGTATAAAGTTAGAAATTCAATTTAATCCTCTTTTCATTGAGAAGCTACTATGTATTAGAAACTACTCAAATCTGTGTCAGCAAAATACGCACACAAACACACATTCACACACACACAAGAAAAAAGAGGGAGAAAGGGATTCATTTATGAGTTAAAACATAATCTTGTAAAGTTTAGTTACTCAATGTACTAATATTTCCATGAATGTCAAAATTAGCAAATCATTGCAAAATTCCTCCAGAGTCTGATTACATACCATTGCATGATTGATTGTCCTGGTATGAAGCACATTTGGGGACATCTGCAGCATTGGCTTGTAGCATAGTTGTCCTGGGGCTTAAGTGAGTTTTGGTGTTTACCTTCTGGCATGCAGGTGTCTGTATTGCTTAATTTAATGCCAAAGGCACTCTTGTGAAACACAAAGGTTAGGAAAAGATATGGTAAACAGTAGGGTTGAAAGGGAAGCTAATTATGTCAGGTGAAAGGCCACAGAAGTCTATTTTAGCACCTGCAGAAGAAGTATGTGGGTATTTATATAACAGTCTCTGGGGATTTATGGGAAATGTCAATGTAAGACGCACTACCTTTTCTTCAGTTGTTCCTTCAAGCCATCTGTTGGTAATATGTTCAGAGAGTGGATGATCTGACAAAGTAGGAAACACAACAATGGTAAGGTTTCGAGCCTTGCATTGCAAAATACAAAACAAAGATCAAAGTCCCAGGAAAAACTGGTGATTGATTTTCTAAAAGAAGAGCCCAAAGCAAGGAAAAAAATTTCAACTTCTAAACAACCAAAATACCAGCAAAATATAAACAAAGTATGTTTATCTTATACCTACCACAGCATTTTCTTGTGTCCCTTTTCTGGTTAAGCTGTTGGGCAACTGGACACACTACAATGGACATCCTGCTTTAATTTTCTCAGAGTGAAAAATTATTTTGAAGTTCTGGTAATAGCTCTTGTGAAACTGAATTCAAGAAAAAACTCGCATGGGCAAATGCATAAATCTATGAAAACCCAACATACAGTAAAATGAAAATAAACTCCAGAAGACAACAAAAAATTCCAAGCAATTTAGTTCTATGTTGAAAAAGGACAAACATCTTTGAAGAGAAAAAGTAAAGACAGTTTTGCCCTATCAGCTGGACTCCTTTCATAACCATGGGGTAGACCAGAAGACACACTTTTTCTTTCTATTACAGTAATATCCACAGCCTGACATTAAAATGTGTCACTGTCCAATGTTCCTTATGATTCCTTGAAGCTAAAACAGGGCAATAAGTTTATTATATATTATTTTATCAGCACATTACTCTAACTTGATAAAAATCTTTATTCCATCAATTCTATAGGAACTTTTAAAGATTGTCTTGGTAGCCAGATAATTGAACTTAATGTGACCAATACAGTGTCTTTATCACATTAAGCAGATGCTCAATATTTTCTCAGTGTTTCATTTTTTAATATTTATGAATACAAAGAAAACTGAATCAGAAAACATAATTGTGACTTAGCAAAATTTGGAATTTAGTATAATGTTTTAAAAATTTATAATCATTCCTTCTTGGTAGGTAGAATACAGGATGCTATGTCCTACCTCAATTCATTTCTTGCCATTTTAAGGATACTTGTGCTTACTTCTAATCTTTATCCTTTGCTCCTATGATCTCATCTCTCCTTTTATCAATTTGGTAACATGCTCTACATGGACATGTAAGCATCATAGCCAAGTGCTGTCATTCATACCCAAAGCATGTAGCTATCCATTGTTCTCCACCAAGAGTAAAATTGTGTAACATGGACCATCCATAGGAGGAAATAGCTCTAGAAGGTCTTATGGACTCTAAAAGTATGTTTTGGACCTTCTAAGCTAAATATGTGGGGGTCCCAGGGAAGAACACAATTGGAATCAGCCCAAAGACGTTCCTTCAATGCACAGGGAGCTGGGCGAGGGGTGTTTTTGCTCTTAATTATTGGTAAAACTGAGTCTTTCTTCTTACTTTTCTGTCTTTGATTCATTATGCTTATAAATGATAAGTCCAAAATTATGGCACTATTAGTTCATTCTTCAACTTAGAATGAAAGCATCACAATCTAAGTACTTCTTTAACATAAAAACTTTTGGACCATGTTAGATTCTCCTCTTAACTATTTCCATTGTTTTGATTAATTAACTAAAACACCTCTAGCACCAATAATCTCTTTCTAACTCAAATAGCTGTTATACAAGGCAAACTACTCTTTGTCATCCTAGATTATAATAGCAATAGTTTCTTAATTCCATTTTCTGCATATGCTATGTCCTACCTCAATTCATTTCTTGCCATTTTAAGGATATATTGTGATGAAGATAATGTTATCTGTAAATAGTTTTATGCCCACTCACTGCAGAAATAATAAACTGAGCATGTGAGTTCACCACAGACAGTTTCTTTCATCATTTCTCCAGTATCTTCATTGAGATGAAGAAGATCCTTCATCTCAAACTTCTTCACATCTTTTTCTTTTACCACACTGGGTTACACACCATTTTCAGGATAATTCATTCCTTTTCACTTTTATTAATTATCCATGCTGTTTCATCTACCTGGAATGCTATTCTTCAGTTTTAGTACACACGAACTTTCTCATTTTCTAAGCCCTGTCCAGAATTTAATTACTCATGTATCACTTAGCTTTAGCTACATTGGATTGTGTCTAACATTACATAGCATTTATGAAATTAACATAATTCATTTTTGTTTTAATTTACATTAACATTCTCATAATTTAGATTGCCCGCAGAGGCACACCATGAGAAAAAGATTTGTATGGAAATAATTCATTTGATGCAGGAATCATAAATACAGAGTAAAAAAATGTGGGAAGAAAAGAATTCAGCCAATTTAAATCAAGCCAGACAATAGTGTGGGCAAGTTTGGGATATCTACCCTCTTAAATGACATAAGGCAAAAACTCTAGATGATTAGAACTATCTAGGAAAAGCTAATTTGTTTTTATTTCAATAAGAAAAAAACAAAATTATGGTGTAGTTCAAAAATAAGATTTTTCAGTCAAAGGTCTGGTGTGCATAATCATTTATCATCTTCAAAATAGATAAACAAAAGAGGAAAAGAAGAAAAGAATAAACTGAAGGAAGAGGTAAGAGGATTAGGGAGGTAGAGAAAGCTAAACAATAAATCCACCATTAAGTCATATGATAAAGACACTCTCAATGCTTTTTTACTGAAAATAGATTCTTCTATCATCCAGTACATCCCAGCCAGTTTCCCCTTCCTCCACTCCTCCTAGTTCCCTGCCACTTGCCTCCCACTCCCATCCGTTTCCCTTCCATCTCCCATCAGAAACAAAAAGCAGGCTCTCAAGAGACAACTAAACACTACAAAACAAGACACAATTAGGACAAGACAAAAACTGGACAAGGCAACCTAATAAGAGGAAAAGAGTCCAAAGAGCAAGCAAAAGAGTCAGAGACACACTCTCTCCCACAGTTAGGAGGTCTACAAAAACACCAAGTTGTTAAACCACAATATATATTCAGAGGACCTAGTGCAGCCCTATTCAGGCCTGGTGTTTGTTGCTTCAGTCTCGGAACCATACATACACATACTGCTTAGTTGCTTTAGTGGGCCATGTTCTCCTGGTGTCCTCCATCCCCTCTGACTCCTGCAATCTTTCCACCCCCTTTCCCTGAGATTCTCCAACCTCTAAGGGGAGGGACCCGATGAATATCTCTGATTTAAACTATCTCTGTATAATGTCTGGCTGTGGGTCTCTGACTCTGCTCCCATTTGCTGCTAGAGAAAGCCTCTCTAATAACAACTGGACAAGGAAGGTACCAATCTATGAGTATAGCAAAATACCACTAAAAATAATTTCATTGATATTGTCTTACTTAGTGTTACAATTGGTCCTAAAAAATACCATAACCAAAAAGCAAGATGGGGAGGAAAGGGTTAATCTGGCTTACACTTCCACATTGTCATCCACCACTGAAGGAGGAAGTCGGGACAGGACTCAAACAGGGCAGGATCCTGGAGCATTTCCTCACTAGCTGAGCACCAGTACTCATATGTTTCTGTGTCCTAACTGTGGATGCACTGTGAACAGATGCCTGCAACTACAGTTTATAAGATGCAATGGCCAGCATCATATCAAACTAAGAACCAAATAAACCCTTCCTCTCGTATATTGCATTTTCAAATGTTATCACAACAAGGAAGGTAACTAATATACTTAGTATCTAATTCAAGAAGACTTGATGCATAGCACAAAGTCCTATAAGTAGATATTATTTTACCTTTTATGGAACCTTTTCCATAAATAAATAAAACTCATAACAATATTGAACCTGACTTACTATACTTCAGCTGACTGAATTTACACTGCCACAACAAAGAACACATTCTACTCCTGACATCATGAACTCCATTATCTTGTAGGGGCATCATTTTACTTCTTACTATATTTTCAGCACAAGTATCATTCCGTATTATCAAAATCCTCCAGTCCCTTAGTCTACTGAATGGCCTATGATGCCTCTTTTTCTACTACTGCCTTCCACCATACACTAACATTTCAGGATATTTGTTCACACTGTGATACAGAAGACTGTGTTAATAAAATCAACCTTGGATCAGGAGGCAGAGTCAGCAGCTAGGTGATAGGAATTAGTCATAGAGAGAACAGAGAAGCCAGGAAGGTGGATAGAGAGATGCACAGAAAGGAGCAGGAAGGGACTTTGAGTTCCTCTATCATTTTTGTTTGGAATGGCTGAAGTGACACTCTTTTGATGGTTCTCCAGCCAAAAACAAAGGTCATCTGGTTGCTTCTCGGACTACCTGAGGTAGCAGGTTTTCACCCCAACATCTGACTCCCAAGTTTTTATTGGTGAATAGAACATAGAGACTTAGTCTAAAATTGCATTTGGTGCTAGTGGCTAAGCCCATGCCAGTGGAACATGAAGTACTGCCAGGCTACAGGCTGAACAGTGGGGCTCTGACTGAAGGGCCTCAGGGCCACAGAAGGTAGTTGAAATATCAGTAGTTTCAGGTACACCCTCTAAGCCAATAGAAAAACTGAATAGATACATTAGTAAATAAATAAATAAATAAATACAGTGATTTGAATCCTAAATCCCAGTGAGGCTCCTAACATCTGAAAGGGACAATCACATAACCAGTTTTATTCAGGGACAGCAAACTTCATACCCGGGTCAGATACAGCTCTCAGTTTCCTGTGATTATTGCAAATATTTTATAATGTATCAGAGTCCAATAATGTCAGACTCTTAGGAATGACCACATTCAAAACTTTAAATCTAATCTATTTGACAATATTATTAGTTTCTAATCATTTTCCTTTATCTACACCAGTTCATCAGATTTGCTCAAAACTAAACTTTTGCCCTCCTTCTTAGAAGGTGCTTCACTGGCTTCCTCCCCTTTCCATCTTCTACTTCCCAAATCTACCACATGTCCAAATCTCTACCATCTAATAATGGTCTTTTGACTTACAGGTGCCACAAGTCCTCTTAATTTGCTTTAATATTTCATCCCTTTATCTTCTTTTAGTTTTTGACTAAATGGATTTTAAACAATATAAAGAACATAAAACTGCAATCATTAGGTACTTTTTATTACTGTATTTGTTGTATAAACATGTGATATATATATATATATATCTTTCAAATATTTATCTAAGCAGTGATTTTTTACAATATTCCTATGAGGTCATTCTTTTTATTTTAAGAACTGGGCATGGAATCCAGGACTTGCTCATGCTAGACAAATGTTCTAACACTGAGTTACACCCTTCACTCTCAGACTATTATTTAATAGTGTCTTTCCAAGGTTCTATTTCTTTCATCCAAACCTCTATGTTTCTGCTTCCCTTGGCTCTGACTTTATTATTCTTTTTATATTAGATATTACATGTGACTGATTTTGTTCATATCATGAAAACCACCTGGCAGTCTAATGCTCCTGACCAAGAGTTTGTAGATTGACATTATAAAGTAGTACCACACTAGCTCAGAACTGCGTATAATAAATGGTTCTTTATTTAGGAGTAGACTCAGAGATGACAGTCCTCTGAACAAGTGGGGAACAGAAACCAAATCTAGCAGCCAAGAGGAAGAGTGTGCAAGCTTTATGGTTACATTTCTAGTGTAAGAGACCATGCCCAAGTAGGCTGGTATCTCAAAGGCTATTGGCTGAAGGATTTCCCACAGCAACTCCCCCATTTGTCTAAATAAGAGAGTTCTAAGCCTAATACAAAACTATATACAATAAGGACAAATACTAAGTGTAAAAATTAGAATTACAACCAACATAAACAATATTAAGCATGAGACATATACTAAATGTTTCAATAATTATCCTATCCTAAGGAGTTAAGTCTTCTATTAGAAATGGTTTAGTCAAGTCATGAGAGGAAAGTGACTATGAGAAACTTTCCGGCCATTCAGTGGGGCTTCTCCCTACTTCCTCTACTTCCTCTACTCTCCGGCTTCCTCTACTTATCCCTTCTCAATTACCCCCGAGCACCCCTTTCCATCTGCGGGGTCATAGGATCCCCCAACTCAGACTGCTCTGGGGCTGAGGGTCTGGGAACAAAGTGGTTCGAGAGCAACGGCTGCAGGGGTTTCTTTGTTCTACGAGCCACACCTAGCAAGCCTGCACCTTTGTCTGCAAGGTACCAGGCCAAGCAAGAGTCCCTGCTCCTGGACCAGGAGATCAATCTGGACAGGTAAGTGTGTACCTGCCCTGCTGGCCAGATGCCCCTGGAACAGAGTACAGGCACCCTCAACCCAATAAACTTTCTGGCCATTCAGCAGGGCTTCTCCCCGGCTACTGGCTTCCTCTACTTATCCCATCCCAGCAAGCCCACCCATTTGTCTGTGAGGTCCTTCGCCCACAAGTGGCCCTGATCCAGTACCAGTAGATTCATTCGGAGGGGGTCCTCAGATCCACCACCACAGCCTACTTCGGGGAGGAGGGGATCTGAAAGCCAACTCCAGTGCTGAGGGTACCTAAGAGAGGGCAGAACAAGAAAAATCCAAAAGTACACAGATAGCCACCAGCAAAAAACGGACCAAGCTGCCGAGACTCTTCTGACTACAATCGAAGGAAGAGATGGGCAGGTGCCAATGCAAGAATTCCTCCAACAACCTGAAAAGCAACATGATAACTCCAGAATCCAGCAAATATGCAACATGAAGACTTGAACAACCTAATCCAGAAGAAGTAGAAGAAATCAACTATAAACATAACATTATAAAAGTAATAGAGGCCATTAAAGAGGATGTGGAAAACTCCTTTAAAGAAATGGATGAGAAGATTAACAAAAAGTTTGCAGAAATGAATAAATCCCTCAAAGATACCCTAGAAAACCAAGAAAAAGCAATCAAACAGGTAATGGAAAAGTTCAAGACTTGAAGACCAAAATTGAGGTAATAAAGAAAACACAAACCGAGGGATGGCTGGATATGAAAATCTGGGTAAATGAACAGGAACTACAGAGACAAGTATTACCAACAGAATACAAGAGACAGAAGAAAGAATCTCAGACGCTGAAGATACAATAGAGAAAATAAACTCATTGATCAAAGAAAACAACAAATCCAAAAAATATGTAACACAAAACACTGAGGAAATCAGGGACACCATGAAAAGACCAAACCTAAGAATAATAGGGATAGAAGAAGGAGAAGAATTACAGCTCAAAGGCCCAGAAAATATATTCAACAAAATTATAGAAGAAAACTTTCCCAAACTAAAGAAGGATATTACTATGAAAGTAAAAGAAGCATACAGAACACCGAATAGACTGGATCAAAAAAAAAAAAAAACCACTCGCCATATAATAATCAAAACACAAAACATATGGAATAAAGAAAGAATATTAAGAGCCGCAAAGGAAAAAGGTCAAGTAACAAATAAAGGTAAACCTATCAGAATTACATCTGACTTCTCTATGGAAACCATTAAAGCCACAAGGTCTTGGATAGATGTGCTGCAGAAACTAAGAGACCATGGATGCAAGCCCCGACTACTATACCCAGCAAAGCTTTCTTTCACCATAGATGGAGAAAAGAAGGTATTTCAGGATAAAAACAAATTTAAGCAATACATAGCCACAAACCCAGCCTTACATAAAGAACTAGAAGGAAAACCACAACTAAAGGAAGCAAACAACACCCATAATAACACAGACATCTAACAAACATCCACCAGCACAAATCAAAGAAAGGAAACACTGGCATAAGAACAGACAGGAGGACCAGTGGAAACGAATAGAAGACCCGGATATTTGATAAAGAAGCAAAAAATATCAAATGGAAAAAAGAAAGCATATTTAACAAGTGTTGCTGGCATAACTGGATATCAACATGTAGACAAATGAAAGTAGACCCCTATCTATCACCATGTACAAAACTCAAGTCCAAATGGATCAAAGACCTCAACATAAAGCCAGCTACACCGAACCTTATAGAAGAGAAAGTGGGAAGTACACTTGAACACATTGGCACAGGGAACCACTTCCTAAATAGAACCCCAGCAGCACAGACACTGAGAGAAACAATTAATAAATGGGACCTCCTGAAACTGAAAAGCTTCTGTAAAGCAAAGGACACGGTCAACAAGATAGAACGCCAGCCTACAGAATGAGAAAAGATCTTCACTAATCCCACATCAGACAGAGGTCTGATCTCTAAAATATACAAGGAACTCAAGAAATTGGACAACAAAAGAACACATAATGCAATAAAAAAAATGGAGCCCAGACCTAAACAGAGAACTCTCAACAGAGGAATCTAAAATGGCTGAAAGACATTTAAGGAAATGTTCAACATCCTTAGTCATCAGAGAAATGCAAATCAAAACAACTCTGAGATTCCATCTTACACCTGTAAGAATGGCCAAGATCAAAATCACTGATGACAACTTATGCTGGAGAGGCTGTGGAGAAAAGGGAACACTTCTGCATTGCTGGTGGGAATGCAAGCTGGTACAACCCCTATGGATGTCAGTGT
>PVIU01028615.1:0-18691 GCA_004026605.1 Ondatra zibethicus
GGTGTGCTTCTTCACGTGTGGGTGGGAGGTACACGGGCAGGAAATACATCAGGATGTACTCTTGCCCCTGATTGGATGTAGGCAGAAGGTAGTTCAGGATGTATGTTTATCCTTGATTGGACTTCACAGGGGGGGGGGTGGTGGTGGATGTAGTGAATTATGGGTTTTGCCTTTTTAAGTCTCTGCAAAACTTGAATTAGGGCCATTTCCAGGGAACCTGATTATAGACCTGGCCAGTATTTAATTCAAGCCTGCTTCACATTTGGCTTTAAACTGTGATAGTGATCTTATTCGTAACGGGGGGGGGGGGATTAGCAACTTCCAGGTGATTCTAGGCTGTGTCAAGTTGACAGTTAAAGCCAGTGCAGACATCCCTGGTAGGATATTTGATATGAAAGAATTTTCGCTGAATTTGAGGAGTGATCATGACTTTGTGTGAGTGTGTCTATGAAAGAATCTTTTTCTTTTAGAGGTATATGACATGTTGACAGTTTTTGAAAGAAATTGTATGGTATACGGCATTAACTTTAAAGTATTAATAATTAGTGGAGTTTAGATGACACAAAATTCAAGTTGTTGTAGTTGAGTGACATGTATTTAGAAGGTCCTTGCAGGAGCTAGTCTTTCTACTCTGAGAGATATTTTAATGTTTTCCATAAGAACAAGCACTGGGGATGTAGCTCAGACAGCAGTGTGGCTGTTTAGTATCCATGAAGCCCTGGGTTCAATCCCAGCACCACATAAACCAGGGGTGGTGGCACATGCCTGCTCTCCCAGCACTGGGGAGAGGGAACAGGAGGATCAGAAAATTTCCTACCTAGTACGTTCAAGGCCAGCCTGTGCTACGTGAGACCCTGTCTCAAACAAAACACATACATACACACCATAAAATGGGGGAATAAAAGCCAACTAAAAACCACCCCTCATTTGAAGACCCACTGGGTGCATTTTGGGGACCCTAGGTGGGTACCCAAAGGGAACTGGCACACAACCACATGGAAAAGCTGTTCTGGAAAATTCATTCACATCAAGGCAGGCAGGTGGCTGCTGCAGAGGAAATTTCTGAGCCCAGACAAACCTGACTCACTTTGTTCTTCTCATCACTGCAAAATAAATGGCAGGTGCTCCTGACTTGGCCCTTGGGAAGCTGAACTTCACCTGCCTGCCTCTTTGCCTTTAGGAATGCAGCATCTGGGAAAGTACATAAGGACAGTGAATGAGAAGCTCTGTTCTCTTCTAAAACGACTTCCTAATATGATTTCATTCTTACTGTTTTGTGCGGTGTTGGGATCAAACCCAGAACCTCCTACCTGCTAGGCAAGTGCTCTACCAGTAAGCCACACCCAGCCTCATTCTTGAGACTGAAGGAATATTTTGATTTGTGTAGGAGCTGAACTCGCCTACTGTCTGTTTTACCCTTCTAAGGCTCCTGGAAACTTTGTCCCCAACCTCAGTTCCCTGAGGGGCAAGTCACCCCCCAAGAGAACAGTGTTCTTGCTTGGCAGTGGGGACTCAAGGTCAACGCTGAGGGCGGGGCTCCATGGGCTAGGGTGGAGCAGGGCTGGCCGGTGTGGCAGGTTTGAGCTCACCCACAGCAGGATGTGTTGATACAACAGAGTGGCCTCTGGAGAGGGAGCTGGGACAGCGTGTGGAGAGGGAGAGGCGAGGCAGCCTCCCTGCCACTGGGCTCTGGGCCACCTTGAAAGCCACCACCGACTGTGGCTGCTGCCTGCTGCTGCTGAGCACTCCCTGCTCCAGGAATTGGCAGTGGCACCTAGAACCAGCTCCAAGGAAACTCAGGTGAGAAAGGTCTTGGTGTTGTACTTTTTGGTCTGCATGAAACTAATGTCTTATAGTTCTGTGAATGCGTTGCCTCGTTTATCAGACAGAATAGAAAAAAAAACCTTTCTGATTCATTTTGGTGCCCAAAGGCAAAGCTGCAGCTCCAGTTGGTGGACTTCTGGGGCCGAGTTTAAGGAAAAGCCAGAACATCATTTTTGACAATTTGTGATTTATATTGAGCTTGCCCTATGCTAAGCTGATAGTCCCAGCCTCAGGATTTTGCTGGCTAATGGAGATATAGAGCTATAGAGCACTTGTTAAGCAAGTCATTGACTGATAGTCTGGCAGCAGACGGGAGGCAGGGTGGTCAGGGAGGGCTACTGGAAGAATGGAGCAATGGCAGGACCATGTGGGGTGTGGGATATCTGGATGGTGGAGGGGAAAGACTGAGGTTCCGGACTCAGCTGGGGAGCATGCGCAAAGGTCCTGCAGTAGGTGCAGGATTAGGGAGAAAGCAAGTACAGCTGTCTGGAGAGGGGAGTGAAGACATGAATCTGAGCAGACAGGCCACACCTGGGGCCTCCACTTGGCCTGACTGTGAGTTTTAGACTTCATCCTGCTGAGGCCCAGGCCCAGGGTCTGGCAGGCCGTGGACCTAACAGACCAGGTGTTATGAGTGAAATCTATGATTAGAGGCCAGCGGTTTTCTAGGTTGACTTGAAGGAAAACGATGGAGAGAAGCAATGGGGGTCTTCTGGGGGCTCCCGTGTGGACAGGCCCCCATTCACTGCCTGCACTCACATGGACTTCAGTCAGGCGTTGGAAAGCGTCTTGGCCCTTCCTTCCTAACCCAGGAAAGTGTCCTCCCTTGCTCTCTGCTCCAGCAGAGACACTAAAGGAAATCAGTGCGCTGGGTACCATGACTGTTTTGTTTCATGAGTGTGTGCTGTGTGGGCCCCAAAGGTCCAGGAGAAGAGTTCTAGAGAAGGGTTTGGTGGAGGGGGATAGGGTGCACAGTCAGAAAAGATGAATCAGTGCTCTAGGGGTACAGAAGACTGTGTGTGAGGGGTCATGTTTAGAACAGCTAGAACACTCTAGGTTCTCCAGACCCGAAGGTGTCAGCCTGGGAGGACTGGACATGGAATCGTGGAGAAAGAGAGTTGGGGAGAGGGGTCCCTCATAGATGGAACCAGGGGAAGGGTCAAGACTTGGCAATCCTTGAAGTAGAGGGATGCTGAACCCCTGGATCTGGAGTTGAGCCCAGATCTATTCAGTGGAGTCAGGGAGGGATCTGGGGCACCAGGCCCTGGTGGTCACATGGAAACAAGAATAGGGGACATCTGTGCCAGCCAGGGAAGAAAGGAGGCTGAGGACCTTACGGCTGGAGACCTGGACCTGCAAACCTTAGGGGTTTCCTGGCTTGGGCCATGAGGTTAGATGAGGTAGCAGTGATGGGAGATGATGCAGGAAGGTGACAGGAAAGGCAGCTTCTTCCTGAGCGCACATGTGTTGGGGGGACCCTCCTGGGTCTGAACCTGATGTGTTATTTAGTGAAAACTTTGGGGCTCTTTGAACTCCTTTGCAAGTTTGTTGTACGTAAGTATGTTACGTATAGTTCAAGGCCGGCCTTGAACTCAGAGATTCACCTGCATCTGGCTCCGTGGAGTTGGGATTAAAGGCGTGCACTACCGCACCCGGCTCTCTCCTTCTACTTTATGGTTTCTGGGATTGAACTCAGTTAAATCTGGTCAGATGGCAAGTGCATTTCTCCACTTAGCCATCTCCCAGGCCCATGATAAATGTTTGGAGGTGGGGGAATGTGAGTCACAAATGTCACATGCCACACTTAGGAATGCATTGTCCCTGAGCATCGAGTAGGCGCCTTACAGTGTACACTGAGTGGTTGGGAAGCAGCTGGGAGAGCCAGGGCCTTGGCTGCTTTTCTCTGACCAACCTTGGAAGTCTCATCCCCCAGCCTGAGCACCCCTTACCTGAAATGCTTGGCGCTGGAACTTTTAGATTTCCATATTTGCAATTTATGTACACACGCAATACACTATCTTGGGGCTAGAATCCAAGTCTACATGCAAAGCGCATTCCATGTCTCACTTAAACATTACATACACATGGCTGGAGGGAAATGTGCGCTGTTATTTTTAGAGCACAGGTGTCGTAGCTGTGACTAGCAGGTAAGGTTGGAAGTGGGGGCGGGGCACTTCTTCCAGCTGTGGCATCATATTGGTGCTCCCAAGTTTCAGTTTGGGGTGATTTGGGTTTGTTAATGTTGGTTTATTTATTTGTCTTTGTGCGTTTCTCCTTGTGTCTGTGTGTCTGTGTCAGTGGGTTTAGCGGGCACTGGGGATTGAGCGAGGCTGTGTTCAGTGAACACATGGCTATGTCGGGACTCTATATCACTGGGCTATAACACAGTATTTTTTTTTTAACCCTAACTTAAATCATGTTAAGATTTTCATATATTTATTACCTTCTATCTCTCTTTTTCCCCCCTCCAGACTAAGGCTGGGCCAACATGGCATCTGTGTTTCGAAGTGAGGAGATGTGTTTATCCCAAGTGTTTCTCCAGGTGGAGGCTGCGTATTGCTGTGTAGCTGAGCTGGGAGAGCTTGGCTTGGTTCAGTTTAAAGACGTAGGTGCTGCATTCTTTGGAGATAAGAGGAAGGTGGGGTGGCAATGGGTAGCCCTTGCACAACGCTTCTTGATAAACAACAAAACACATTCTGCTGGAAGAGGAGCCCAGAGCTAGGATAGGCAGAATTCCATGGCCCTGACCTTCCGGATGAGATTTCTCCTGACCCTCAACAGGTCACTCTCTCCTCCTCCTCCCACGTCTTCTCTTGGAATGTTTTGAAGCTGCAGTTCAGTGACTGGGTGTTTCAGTTCTCGCACAGCGTCTCCACATGCTGGATCTAGGCAGTGAATAGAGAATTACCAATTTTCAAAATGGATACAGAATCTATTTTCTCTGACTAGTGAGACTAGAGGCAACACATCCATCCTGGAATTGGCAATTGCTTCCCACACTGAGTTCGAGTAATGGCACTCTAGGGAGGGGCTATCAGGAGTGTTGCTTCTCATGGGCCATTCATATCTTTGCCAAGCTTTTACTGAGTGAGTCCAATTCAGCAAATAAGTCCTTTATTTCCTCACCAAGGTCAAAGTCAAACCTTGGCTTCCTTGAGGGAGGCCCTGTTTTGTCCTTTGCATTGCTAGTTAGCATAGCACCTGACCAGAGGCCAGTCCTCACTAACAATTTTTTAAAGATTTTATTTTTATCACAAGTAGGCGTGTGTGTGTGTGGGTGTGTGCGCGCGCGCGCGTGCTCACGAGGTCAGAGGCATTGGATCCTCTGGTGCTGGGGTTCCGCATGACTGTGAGCTGTCTGACTTGGGTGCTGGAAACCTAACTGGAAGAACAGAAAGTGCACTTAACCACTGAACCCTCTCTCTAAGCCTAATGTTTACTAGGCTAAGCTGAGCTTTACCCACAGCAAAGGGTGAATTCTCGTTGGTGACCGGGATGCACTCTGTAGACCTGCACAGTGTTCTTGGTCCCCTCATATTCCTGACCCCACTGGGGAGGGTAGGAGTGGAAAGTGCAACTTGCCTGTGACTCATACATCCCATGCACAGCCATGTGTGTTCCTAACGCGTTCCTAGCAGCCATCTCCTGCATCCAGAAGGTAATGCAGTGAGGAGGGGAAGACACTGGTAGCTGCAGATCCCTAACATGAGCCCTTGGTTCCCCTTTCCTGCAGCTCAATGCAAATGTCAACAGCTTCCAGAGGAAGTTTGTGAATGAAGTCCGAAGGTGCGAGTCCCTGGAGCGAATCCTCCGTAAGCCTCTTTCCTCTCATTGCCTAAATGTGAACCAAAAGAGGTAGCTAGTTTATAGAACTTAATTTCTGTGGTTTCCCGTACCCTCTGCCTTGGGAATCACCTCAGGAAGTGTTACATGGCAGAGAGCTGTGCCATGCCAACATGGGAAAGAGGATGGACCCCCTGTGGGCCAGGAACTAGAGCAGCCCAGATAACTCAGCTGGCTGGAGGCACCTCTTCTGCTTGACCCCCTTCCGTGTTCTAGGAAGTCATGATACCAGTGCTTTCCTTCAGGTTTTCTGGAAGATGAGATGCAAAATGAGATTGTAATCCAGATGCCCGAGAAGGAGCCAGAGACACCTCTCCCCCGAGAAATGATCACCCTGGAGGTAAGAGCCTTGCTTTAGCACCCCGAGCTGAGGACGGTCAAGCAGCTTCCGGATCCTTTTTAGACAGGGTCTGTCCAGTATACAGCTCTGACTGTCCTAGAACTCACTATGTAGACCAGGTTAGCCTTGAACTCCCAGAGATCCACCTGTCTCTACCTCTTAAGTACTGAAATTAAAGGCGTGAAATACCATGCCTGGCTGTTACATTTCAATATTAAGTTTACAAAATCATGTCTAGAATGTACTACATCTCATTTATTGGGTTTTGAATTTGAATAGCTATATCTTTTTACTTTCCAGATTTCTAATAGTTATCTTTTTATGTCTGCCTGATTTTCAAGTTCTTACATTTCTTTGTCTCTCGGGTGAGTGTGCATGTGTGTGCATGTGCACATACTGTGATGTGTGTATGGAAGTCAGAGGACCACTTGCAGGAGCTGGTTCTTTCCTTCACCCTGTGGGTCCTGGATTGGAACTTGGGTTGTCAGGCTTGGTGGCAAGTGCCTTTACCTGCTGAGCCAACTTGCTGGTCCCCTGCCTGCTTTCTTATTTTAGGAAATTGCTGTTTAACCATTCATTTTTCCTTATTAATGAAGAGAGCACCCTCTCTTACTTACCTCTTTGAACATTCTTAAACAAAATAGAGAAGTTGCTTTTCCATACTATTCTATGATTGAATGCCATGTGATTTGTGTGTGTGTGTGTCCGTGTGTCCTGATTTGTTGGTGATTTTTCCCGTCAGGTTTCATACAAGCTTTATTCTCTCGTGTGTGTGCTCAGTCAGGAGAACAAATTGTTGTGGTTTTTTGTTTTGTTTTGTTTTTGGCTCAGTTCTGCCTTCTTGCCTTTTTTTTCTCACTATTCTCTGTAACCTCTTATCTCTTGTTCAAATTTGGCTCTTTGGAACCACGTAGAACTGGGCGGAGGTCATGGTGGGGAGGAGAGAATACTCTCCTGTCTTGTATTTTAACCACCTTTACAGTGTGTTTGGGGAAGAATGGATTTCCAATGTGTAAAATTACTTTCTTTTTGGGGTTCTAGAAGGGGACAAGACACCATGCCTTCCTCAAGAGCTCTCTTTCATCCCTCAGTGATTTTGAATTGTCACTGTCGGAGGATGACACTCTGGACAATGTTTGTCAGGCCTTTGCTGCATTCTACAAGAATATTTAATTTATAGTTGACTGGAGCGCTCAGCTTCAGCTGTATTTTCACATGGGGACTGCCTCTCTGCTTTCTAGTTCTCGATTGTGTAGAACGAGGGTCACAGCTTATCTTTTCTTCCTTCCGCAGAGTACGCTAGAGAAATTGGAAGGAGAGCTACAGGAAGCCAACCAGAGCCAACAGGCTTTGAAGAAGAGCTTTCTGGAGCTGACAGAACTCAAATACCTCCTAAAGAAAACCCAGGACTTTTTTGAGGTGTTTCTTGGGGGTGTGGTCAGTAAAGGGTCCTTTAGAGCCCCAAGTTTCTATTTTGAAAACTGGCTGGTTTGGACTGTGGATAAAACACTTTTTTTGGCCCATGGCCAGGCTATCAGTGAAGTGGGGAGTATTCCAACAGTGATTCCAGTTCAAGGGAATGCAAAAGAATGATGGCACTTGGGTCAGGCACATTGGTGACATCTTCAATCCCAGTGCTCGGGAGGCAGAGGCAGGTTTGGTCTATAGATCAAGTTCTAGGCCAGTCAGGGTGACAAAATGATACCCTGTCTCAATAAGAAAAGTATGGCCCAAGAGAAGGGGAGCCAGAACAAGGGAGGACGGGGTTTGAGCAGACTTAGGCTTGGGGTGGGAGGGTTTGGGGTTTTTTATCCTGACAAGGAGCTTTTTGCTTGTTCACTTCTGTTAACATTTGTGGAAGATTAACGCTTCCTTAGAAACAGCAAAGCCTGGGGTCCAGGTGCTTCTAAGGTGCCCCGTGTTTAATGACAGGGCCGGTGTTTGTCCTTCAGACAGAAACCAATTTAGCTGACGATTTCTTTGTTGAAGACACTTCGGGTCTCTTGGAGTTAAGAGCCATACCTGCGTTCATGGCTGGGAAGTTGGGGTTAGTATTACTCTGTGTCCTAAGAGTTGGGTGTGGGTAGGTTCCTGGTCCTTTGCCTGATACCTGGTATTTGGAAGAACTGCGTGTAGAACCATCGCCCGTGAATGAATGCAAGGCTTCCACGCAGGGACAGACCCGGGGTAACCTACAAGGCTGGTTAGGTGAGCGAGGGAAGGCCCCTTGTTCCTGATTATGCTCATGACTTCAGCCTGGAGAGTGCCTGTGTACAGGGCTCCCATATGGGGCAGAGGTGGCTTCATTATTTATTTGTGGCTCTTCCCTAGCTTTGGGACAAAGCTAGGAGGTAGGTATGTTCCATCTCCTTTGTGTTTGATAAATACATTTGGAGTTTTCAAATGTTGTTAGAAATGACAAAGTTGAGCAGGCAAATGAACCCTAAGTGGTAGAAATATGATACAATACTCATGAAAATATGTGGCAATTCAAAATGGGATTGCATTCCGTGTTTATGTGAGGTCGATGAAGTTTAAAACATTTATGAACATTGTGGCTGGAGGCCCCTAATTTTTTATTCAGTAGATATTTGTGAGCTTACTGAAATTTGAAATGGAGCTAGCTGTGGTTGCACACGCCTTTAATCCCAACACTGTGGAGGCAGAGGCAGGCTGATCTCTATGAGTTCCAGGCTAATTTGGTCTACAGAGAGAGCTTTCAGGTCAGGACTACAGAGAAACCCTTTCTCAAAAACAAAACAAAAAACCCAAAATCCAAAACCAAAAATGAAATGGAAAGAAGATAACATTTATATAAATATTTTACTTGAAGGTAATAAAAGATCAACATTATCTAAAGTAATAAACCATTGAAAAGTTACATTTTTGAAGACTGTGTTAGACATTTAAGCCAGCAGTTAGCTAAGTACCAGGATGCTGTAAAACAGATATTTGGATATCAGTGTGTGTTTCTTTCTTTTTTTTTTTTTTTTTTTTTTGGTTTTTCAAGACAGGGTTTCTCTGTAGCTTTGGAGCCTGTCCTGGAACTGGCTCTTGTAGACCAGGCTGGACTCGAACTCACAGAGATCCGCCTGCCTCTGCCTCCCGAGTGCTGGGATTAAAGGCATGCGCAACCACCGCCCGGCAAGTGTGTGTTTCTTTTTATCTTCTTATTTTTTTAAATTTTTTTTTCAGTGTGTGTTTAATACATTGCTTTTGAAAAATAAAGGTGCGTAGAGACCATTGAACATTTATTGACAATGACTGTAACACCACAGGAATGGTTTATTATATATTTATGTGTATATAAATATAGTATTATAGACCACATAATGTTATTATAGTATAGATAGAGTTACAATAATTGTCTGAAGAAAACAGACAATCCAACAAGCTGTGGGCAGGTGGGATGTGTGGTTTGTGAGCAGCTCCTGTCATCCTCCCACAGGCCCTGGGCCTCAGTGCTGTCTCTTGCTGCTGTCTAGGTTCACGGCTGGCGTGATACACAGGGAGAGGATGGCCTCCTTCGAGAGGCTGCTGTGGAGAGTTTGCCGGGGAAACGTGTACTTGAAGTTCAGTGAGATGGACACGATTCTGGAGGATCCCGTGACGGTGGGTGGCTCAGGCCTCCAGAAAGGGCTGTGCAAGCTTCCTGGAGTCCCTAGCACTAAAGACACCTCACTCACCACCAGCTGGTATCTGTTTCCTCCTCTTCCCCCCCTTCTCTTTCCCTTTTCTTTTCCCTCTCTTCTTTATTTCACCCACACCCTTTTAAATTCAGTACGTTTGAAGGGCTCATCTGAGGACCACTTCTTAGTTGGTTCACTCCTCAAAGCATGTGGGCGTCTTGCTTCTAGAACCTTACTATACAAGTACCACAAGAGGCCAAAGCTTCACAAATGCACCCAGAGCTGACTGGAGTCTTTCTCAAGCTTCAGGGTGCACACAGGTTGCAGAGTCACCTGGGATCTCACTGGGCCGGGGTGGAACCTATGGATCTGTGGTTCTTACAGCCTCCAGATGATGTTGGTAAGCTAGATGGAACTGGCTGCTGCAGCCCTAGGGCTTCCAATGAGAAGGCTCTTCCCTGAAGGCTACACATTCCTTGCTGGTAATTCCATCAACTAATTGCCTTCCTGCACCCTTCCAATTAATGTTTAAACGCTCTTGTTCTTTCACTCCCAGAAACCAAGTCTGTAATCTTCCAGGCTAGATGCTAAAAACTTGAATCTTAAATTTTATTTGAGTAAAAAAAAAAAAAAAAAAAAGCAACCGTTGAAATAAAATAGAAAACAAGTCTTAAAAAAAGACACATATGTTTATCTGGGGAGGAGATGACAGGGTTTTCCCAGGGTGAGGCTTACTCATTGCATCTGGGTTGTGCTGACCCCATTGTGAGAAACTCGACCCCATAATTTGTGATAGTGGGGGACAGCTCATGCTCTTCCTTGTGAATAATTTTTAAAATATACAAAACACACTCTGCAGTAAGTACACCAGTATATTTAAACTATCTTCTTGTATTGCTTTTCTCTAACCACAGGCAGTAATAATTTTACGTAGAAGTGATTTTGCTTTTTTGTTTAAAAAAAGAAAATTTCTACCCTTAATCTTGTGCATCCTTTAGTCTTAATATTTGTGTGTATGTGTGTGGTTTTTGTTTTTGATAAAGTCTCATGCAGCCCAGACTGGCTTTGGATTGTCCAGGTAGCAGAGACAGATCTTGTAGTCCTGGTCTTCCTGCCTATGGTGCCCAAGTGCTGAGATCGCATGCATGGGCCAACCATGCTTGGTTTCTATGGTTGTTTTAAATTGTGACATTGGATTGTCACTTTACAGTCAAGTTTTGACATGTAGCCGTCTTGATGGGAGAGTATTTATAAAAGGACTGTATGGAGAAAGATGATCCGGGTCATGGAGGGTCACCCAGCAGGTGCTGGAAGTCGGAACTGATCCCTGAGTCTAGCGGATCTAGAGTCTAGATGACCTCAAAGATTCTGAAAAAGACCAGACAGCTTCTCTGGGTGGAGGATGTTTGGAAGTTGTGCAAAGCAGTTGTTACACTGTTCCAATGATCATGTATACCCATTTGGCTCTGAGGGACCATCAGGATGTGATTCTCAGGCTGTATCTCTGGACATTTTGTTTCTAATTACCCTACCTAGCCACTGCATCTCTCTGCTCCTGGACCTTTTAGTGGCTGTGGTGGTTTTGAGACAGTGTATCCCTAGGTCAGCTTTAATTCAATGCCCTCTTCCTCATCCTTGTAGCCCTGGGATTATGCCTGTGGCTTTTTTATTCTTGTTTTTTTTTTCCTTGATACCATTAAATGAGAGGCTTTTTTATTCTTAATGAATTAGTTTTATAATATAACTTCAAGGAAGGTAGGCTTGAAGGGTGTGTGACACTTTCATGACCCTTCCTGGGCCTGACAAGTGGCTTCCCTCTGACGTGGCCCCTGATTCTGGGACACCGAGTGCATGTGATGAGTTCATTCAAAGGCAAGTTTTATAATTTCCCCCATTCCCTCAAATGAAAAACAACAACAAACCGGCAGCCCCGTTTCAGTCCATACTTGCCTCTTTACAAATGACTTGCTTTTGCATTGCTACGGACTAAAATCGGGGTTCTGCACTAGCTAGGCAAGCGCCCAGGCACTGAGCTACTCCTAGCCTGAAATAGTGGCTTTTGCTTTTTGTTTTGTCTCTTTGTTCCTTTGTTTTAAGACAGGGTTTCACTACTTTGTCCTGACTGGCCTGAAACTTGTGACATTCACCTGCCTCTGTGTTCCTCCCGAGTGCTGGGATTAAAGGCGTGTGCCACCACTCCCAGCCTAAGCGGTGTCTTAAGGGCACCTCATCAGTACCTATGAGTCACTGCTTAGTCACAGCTCTCCCTTTAGTCAGTATCAAACGGAGATTGTGATGTGCAGATGTTTCCAGCTGCTTCTGATGCCCAGGCTAGCCGCTCTTGGAGGTGTTTTCTTAGGTATGAACACTCTCTTCCCTATGGGGATGAGAACAGAATCCAAAGCCCGGCTGTGGTCACTGGCACATAGCAAGCAGAGCGGCTGTTAGTTTGAGGCCTTTCTGTGTTTATGGTTTATGTTCTGCCAGGGTATAGCTCAGTGGGAGAATGTTTACATCGGCGTTCCATCTCCAACACTGGGAAAGAAGGAAGGAAGGAAGGAGGAAAAATAACCTTATTTTCCTGATATTCCAGAAAGAAGAAATGAAAAAGAATATATTCATCATATTTTATCAAGGAGAACAGCTCAGGCTGAAAATCAAAAAGATCTGTGATGGGTGAGTGAGAACAGTCTCATGCTTGGTCATGGTGGTCGGGGCTGGGAATGGCTAAGAGCTTTGCCGTGCTGAGTGACATGCCCTTGCTGAGGATGACAAGGATTTCTTTTTATTTTATTGATATTTATTGAGCTCTACATTTTTCTCTGCTCCCTCCCTGCCTCTCCCTTCCCCCTTCAACCCTCCCCCAAGGTCCCCATGCTCCCAATTTACTCAGGAGATCTTGTATTTTTCTACTTTCTACTTCCCATGTAGATTGTATCTATGTAAGTCTCTCTTAGTATCCGTATTGTTGTCTAAATTCTCTGGGATTGTGGTTTGTAGGCTAGCTTTCTTTGCTTTATGTTTAAAAACCACCTATGAGTGAGTACATGTGATAATTGTCTTTCTGTGTCTGGGTTACCTCACTCAAAATAATGCTTTCTAGCTCCATCCATTTTCCTGCAAAATTCAAGCTGTCGTTATTTTTTTCTGCTGTGTAGTACTCCATTGTGTAAATGTACTACATTTTTCTGATCAAGAGGCATTTAGGTTGTTTCCAGGTTCTGGCTATGACAAATAAAGCTGCTATGAACATAGTTGAGCACATGTCCTTGTGGCACGATTGAGCATCCTTTGGATATATACCCAAAAGTGGTATTACCTGGTCTTGAGGAAGGTTGTTTCCTAATTTTCTGGGAAATCGCCACACTGACATCCAAAGGGGTTGTACCAGCTTGCATTCCCACCAGCAATGCAGGAGTGTTCCCTTTTCCCCACAATCTCTCCAGCATAAGTTGTCATCAGTGTTTTTGTTCTTGGCCATTCTTACAGGTGTAAGATGGAATCTCAGAGTTGTTTTGATTTGCATTACTCTGACTAAGGATGTTGAACATTTCCTTAAGTGTCTTTCATCCATTTTAGATTCCTCTGTTGAGAGTTCTCTGTTTAGGTCTCTACTCCATTTTTTTTTATTGGGTTATGTGATCTTTTGGTGTTCAATTTCTTGAGTTCTTTGTATATTTTGGAGATCAGACTTCTGTCTAATGTGGGGTTAGTGAAGATCTTTTCCCATTCTGTAGGCTGTCGTTTTGTCTTGTTGACCATGTCGTTTGCTTCAGTTTCAGGAGGTCCCATTTATTGTTTCTCTCAGTGTCTGTGCTGCTGGGGTTCTATTTAGGAAGTGGTTCCCTGTGCCAGTGTGTTCAAGTGTACTTCCCACTTTCTCTTCTATAAGGTTCAGTGTGGCTGGCTTTATGCTGAGGTCTTTGATCCATTTGGACTTGAGATGACGAGGATTTCAGAATTAACTTTCTGAAGACCATTTAGGATGATGCTGGAAGTGCAACCAGCTGTCAGTAGTTGTGAGGATACTAACAGGGAGAAGGGAACTAACGAGTTACAAAGGCAGCACAAGGTAGAGACACAACCTGTTTCGGGGTATATCTTGTTCTACTCTTGAGTGGGCAGACTCGGGCTGGAGCTGGAGTGTGGTGGGAGGGCACTGACTGGCATGCTGGAGGCCCTGGGTTTGACTCATTGGCACGGAACAAGAATAAACCAAAAAGGAGAGTGGGCACCATGGCTCAGCTGTTTCTGTAGACCAATCTTAAGTGTGTGTGTGTGTGAGGTCCTGGGGAACGAGCCCAGGACCTCAACTCATGCTAGGTTAGCACTCTTCCCATTGAGGTATACCCCCAGGCTGGCCTTGACTTCACTCTGTGGAAGCATTGAGCCTGTAATCCTCCTGCTACAGGCGTGAGGCGCTGTGCCCAGCTGTTATCAATCATTTTCTGATGACCACACAGGAGGCCATTTTAGCAACGGTTTGGCCCCTTGGGCAGCGTCAGCCAGTCAGTGATGGCCTGGTAGGGAAGGGGCTGCAGAAGGCTTTCTGTAGGGACTCATGTGTGCCCTCTCAATGTGTTCAACACAGGTTTCGTGCCACCATCTACCCCTGCCCGGAGTCTGCGGTCGAGCGCAGAGAGATGCTGGCCAGCGTCAACGTGAGGCTGGAAGACTTAATCACTGTGAGTGAGGGCTTCAGGCCATGAGCTGATGGGGGCCGCTGCCCTTTCCTTGTGAGTCCTGTCCCGGGGGCCCTGCCTGGAATGTTTGCTTTGCAATTCTGTTTGGAACTGCAACAGATTGCACAATTAGAAAGCAGTGTTCAGTGAGCTGGGGATGACAATTCTGCATGCTTGTCACATGCTGCTCAGCTTAGAATGGACCACAGCCCTAGTTTACCTTCAGGCAGCCGCCCTAATCTGATGAAAGGAGCCCTTTATGGCCAGCCTTTGCCTGATGAGTCTGCAATCCAACTAATCAGCCAACCGAGTGGAGCAACCAGTTTGCTGGTTCTGAATTGTTGTGCCGATTAACGACTGTGGAAACAGTGAGTCTGGTTTTTCCTTGTGAGTGTGTGATGCATCCCAGATAGACTTCCTTGGGAAGGTCTGTCATCATCCCCAGTGACTCCAAGTGTGTCTGGGACTAGAATACTCTTGAATGGCAGCAGCAGGAAACTGGTTGCTGAAGTTGTCTGTGCCTCTGTCCAAAGGTATATTCTCCACCGGTGCTGTCGGCTGTAACTTTCCGTGCCACAGAATTGCTCTCTATCCGGTGCTGTAATTTCAGCCCACAGGTGGCTGTTGAGCTCTTGAAACATGACTAGTGACACCAAGGGACTGAATTTTGATTGCTATTTAAATTTTGTGCACATGCATGAATGTGCTTATGTGGGTATATGTGTATGTGTGCACGTGTCAAAGCCAAGGACAATTTCAATTTCAGATAATCTCTTCAGGGATGCCGTCTACCTTCTTTGAGACAGGGTCCCTGATTTTACCAGTGCTCCTTGTTAGGTGGGCAGACTGGCCAGCAAGCCCCAGGGCTCCCTCCCTAACTCCTCAGCCTTGGATTGCTAGTGTATATCACAGTGCCTGGCTCTTTTAAATGAGTTCTGGGCCTTGAACTGATGTCATGGTTGCAAGGCAAGTACTTTACTAGGTGAGCCACTGCCCCGGATCACTATTCAATTTTTATTAAATCGAGATTCCCAGAGTTGCACATGGCTACTGGATAGGCCAGTACACTTTAAATCTTCAGTGTGTGAGTTTAGAAATTAGGTTTTAACTATTCATTTTTGAGACCGGGTCTTACTGTGTAGCTCTAGGTGGATGGCTATTTGTTACATAATTCAGGCTTGTTTTGAACTCATGTCAATCTTCCTGCTTCAGTCTCCTAAGTGCTGGAGTTACAGGTATATGCCGAAACACCTGGAATGTGTGTTTTAAAAGCCTTTGGCTAGCAAACACTTTCACTGTCCCAGAATATCTGTATTTAATTTATTGTCTCTATTCCTTTTTAGCCACTGTCCCAGCAACTCTTTCCTTCCTGCAATTCCTTCTCTGAAAATACTCTGATGGGGCTCAGGGATGCATCCTGAGAACAGGGAAGAAATGAGTCTGATGGTGTTTACATGGAGCAGGACTTGGGCTGTTGTGCTCAGAGATCTGGGGAAGTTGTGACTGACTCGCTTTTCCCCTTCTTCAATCACAGCCAAGGATGAATCTGAGACTCTCTCCAGTGTCTGGCAGTTGTTCTTGTAAGACACACTGTGAAAACAGGAAGGCATAGGCATGGGCTCAAATGACCGACTGACCAGAAGGGCCTCCTCTGGAGTCCATTCTCAGGGTTTCTGTATTCTAGGATTCAATCCTGTCTGTGAGCAGGATTTTTTTAAAATCACATTTTGTGTGTGTGTGTGTAAGCACTTGTGTTATGGCATGTGGAGATCAGAGGACAACTTATAAAAATGGCTTCTTTTCACCACGTAGGCTCTGGGAATCAAACTCAGGAAGTCAGACTTGACCATAAGCACCTTTACACAGTGAGCCATTTTTTGCCTGCAAGTGTTCTTATTAGGGTGAGCTTGTGGTAAGGTTAGTGAACATTTATCTGTGCCAAGGTGGTCTTGTCTCCTGGTAATCCTCAGACTGAGTTGTTTTACATCCTCAAGTGATCCTTCAAGACACATGTGCAGGCCTGTGTATTACAGGTCTCACATTCATGAACTGTCTTTTATAACATATGAAAGGAGACTGAAAAAGATGACCCTGTTTTATTTGTCAAAACAGGAAATGTAATTCCATCAAATGAATTTTATGAGCACCATAAAAGTGAGTTCCCATTCATGAACTTGCTTAGCATTTATTGAAGGGTTTATCATGGAGACTGGTCTGACTGTAGCCACGACCACAATGGGTAGGTTCAAGTACTAGACATAGATTCTCTTACACACAGTTCTTTCTGGAGGCCAGAGGCCCAAAATCAAGGTGCCACCTGGGCTGGGCTCTTGCTGAGAAGGCTGAGGGAGGAGCCTTCCTGCCTTACCCAGCATCTGGTGGCCACTGGCAACTTGATGGCCCTGGCTAGTGGATGCATCGCTCCCATTAGTGGCGCGGTTCCCATGGTGAACTTCTTGGGTGCCTTCCTCTCTAGACCCAGGCTCACACTCCAGCGTGGCCCCCTCTTATCTTGACACACAGTTCAACCTAGAACAACAGCAGGAGGAAGAGGAAGCAAATAGCTAGAGGAAAAGGAAGAAAAAGGAGAAAAGGCCTTCGCTCTTGGGTCTAACCTTGGGTAGGGGGAGACAAACTGATCACATGCTCTTTCCAGGAAAGGGGAAACCACTATGGCAGATGAACCCCCGTTTTCGCCATTGTATCAAATACCCCCCATGAATGCTCATTGTTTTTCTCTTTTTGCTTTTGGCCAGGTCATTACCCAAACAGAGTCTCACCGGCAGCGCCTACTGCAGGAAGCAGCCGCCAACTGGCACTCCTGGGTCATCAAAGTGCAGAAGATGAAGGCCGTCTACCACGTCCTGAACATGTGCAACATTGATGTCACCCAGCAGTGCATCATCGCCGAGATCTGGTTCCCAGTAGCAGACACCAGGCCCATCAAGAAGGCCCTGGAGCAGGGCATGGTGCGTGAGTAGCAGGGGCAGCTGGGGACGGGAGACAAATGACATCTGGCCTTCCCAGCCCCTGCTCATCCTGTCTGGGGCTGTGAACAAGCTAACAAGTGGCTCTGTGGTAGAACTGTTCCTATCTTGTACCTCTAGCACATTAAAAAAAAAGAGACTGCATTTCATATAACAGTCTCCAACTCTCTATGTCACTGAGGATGACCTTGAATTATTTATTTATTTATTTAGGCTTTTCAAGACAGGGTTTCTCTGTGGCTTTGGAGCCTATCCTGGAGCTAGCTCTTGTAGACCAGGCTGGCCTCGAACTCGCAGAGATCCGCCTGCCTCTGCCTCCCGAGTGCTGGGATTAAAGGTGTGTGCCACCACTGCCTGGCTGAATTATTATTTTTTTCAAGACAGTTTCTCTGCACAGCCCTTGACATCCTGAAACTCACTCTGTAGACCAGGCTGGCCTTGAACTCATAGAGATCTGTCTGCCTTTGTTTCTGGAGAGCTGGGGTTAAAGGTGTGTGCCACCTTGAATTTCTGACTCCAGGCTCTCACCACTACACCTGATTTATTCAGTGCTGGGGACTGAACTCAGGGCTTTGAGCCTGCTAGGAAGGCACTTGATTGACTGAGCTCCAGTCCCTTTACCTTCCATTCTTAACTCAATGCTAAGGCATAGAAGAGACACTTCTTTTTTTTTTTTTTTTTTTTTTTTTTTTGCCTCCAGCAGTTGAAAAGCTGCCATTTCTTTGTGGCACTCACTCATTTTCAGTGGGTACATTTTGAGTGCTCATGTGCTGTCCCTCTGCTAGCTGCAAGCATAGTTTTCATAGTATGACTGCCTCCTATCACCTCATAGCGGTACGGGCTAGCTAGAGAGACACAACACCCGAACCCTTATACTAAGAGCACAAAGGCACACTTGGTTCAGCACGCTAGCTACAGCGCACGGTGTTTAGTTACTACTTCCTCATGTATCTGCGACACTGTCCCTGGGCACAGTGGATCCAGAGCTCCGGGGCGGGGGGGGAGGAGGGGGGAGACACGGCCCAGTCCCAGGAGACTTTTTAGAGAGATGAGCTTGCCCTGGAATATGTGCTCGCGGGCAGCCGTGAGTGGTGGGTGAGGGAAGTGAGGGGCATCATGGGAGAGAAGCTGGTCGTGACCACCTGTTGACCTTATCGATGAAAGAGTGAGCCCCAGCCCAAAGAATGCCTAAGGGCTGACCCTTGGTTCTGGATAGGTGAGACTAGCAGCAATGCCATCCAAACTCAGGCAGGAAGACGCCTCATGCCACCCAAAGCCACACAGGGCCAGGGTGAACCACACGTGGGAATGGGCTCTGTGGTGCCAAGAGGGCGGACTGACTGGTTCCTGCTGAAGAATGTGATACACTTGCTTGGATCATTGCCT
>PVIU01028616.1:0-18705 GCA_004026605.1 Ondatra zibethicus
AAATGTAGCTATATATCTCTACACATACAGACAGGTTAAAGAAAGAAAGCTGCTGCAGAGTGCAAGGGTTTCAACAGTGTGCTGAGAAAGTGGCTGTATGGAGATAAGGAAAGAGACCCATGTCTGGAAGGAACTATGGTGGAGCTGCTTCTGTAATCAGGTTTGAGAATGAGGATGCAGAATTCATCTGTGAGATGAAAAGACTGAACCACATCCAGAGCAAGAAATGTGTCAGTAGTATGGAACAATATTGGGTCAGGTCCAGGTCCAGTCAAGTAAGCTATATCAGTAGTGAGGGAAAGAGCAGAATAAGGGAGTTTTCAGTTCTTGCACACATACAAACATCAGATGATAGGTTGGTGTGTACTCAGGCCTTTGCATTGTTTTTGTTTGTTTGTAAAAGGTTTTACTGTTTTGGGCTAGAAGGAATCAAACCCAAGTTCTCACACATGCTAGGTTAGGGCTCTAACAGCAAGCTGTGCCCTCTTGTAGTAGCCTGTTCGTTCATTCCTGGCTGCTCAGACTCGAAATAGTCACTCAGAAACTGAATTAATTAAATCATTGCTTAGGCTATTAGCTTTAGCTTCTTATTGGCTAGCTCTTACATCTTAATTTAACCCATCTCCATTAATCTGTGTATCACCATGTGGCTGTGGCTTTTTGGCAAGGTTCTTTCCATTGTCTGTCTCTGGTCATTTCATGGTGTCTCTTTCACTCTGCTTATTCTCTGTATATATCTCTTTCAGCTTGGCTTTACTCTGTTATACTACTGGCCAAAAGCAATGTCTTTATTAACTAATAAAAGCAACACATAAACAGAAAGACTTCCCACACTAGTGCCCCACTTCCTGCCATTGCAGTGTGAGAGGACATCATTTTATGAAGTCCATGTGAGGGAGTTTTGCCCTTTCCTCAAACTGGAGTGTGTGGTACATCCTTAGGCCTGATTTCCCTGATATACTTCTAATGCAGCCATGTTGTGTGGGTCTCTGCGAACACCATAAACCACAGTGTAACAGTCTGACGGTGGTTCAAACTTCAAGTCTTATGCCAAGTTTTTTATTTTAGGAATTTTTAAGCACAGCATAATTTGACTCAATCTCATGTGCACAGCAAAGCTGAAGACATGACCACATCAAAACTCTTTATTAAGTACAAATGGCATCTCCTATTAAGATGGGTTCTATAGATTAAGTGAGAAAACAAGTTCAAGATAAGGGTCTGGCAAGGATCTGGTGTAGCCTCATTCACATAGGTAGCCCAAAGTTCACCAGGCTCTTAAACACATCTGTTCCCACATTTCTGGGCAGAAAACTGGTTATAGCCTCTTGTTTTAGGGTTAATAGAAGTCCATAGCAGCCAGGAGGAATTCTGAGCTTCCAGTTCAATTGAATGTTTGCTGTGGTTCCTGGCAGGAGTGCTCCCCAATATGATACCAAGACTTCCAAATCAGCAAAACTTAAGACTGTGGGAACAGGAGGGAAAATTTTCCTAGGGACTAACTAAGGGTGTAATGAGTGTACATATTTCCTTTTCCATCCTGCCTTGATTCCTAGGCCCATGGATCTTGGGTATGAGAGAAACTGCACCCTATACTGGATGATGATTCAAAGCATATAACACCTTCTGGAGAAGCCTGCCCCAGATCTCCATGCTGCTGTCATCTAATTGACACTGCAACTATGTCTTCAAAAAACCATTGCTTTCATCAGGCCAGCTCTTTCGGAATAGTGGAGAACATGGTAAGACCAGTGGATTCCATGATCATAGGCTCACTGTCATGAACTATACTTTCTACTTCCCCTTACCAGCCTACTATGCCTTAAGTCTGGTAATAGGTCTAAAGGCAACTATTGGTGTGCCCTGAGGAACATCATTATTGTGTTGCCTGACATTTCCTTCATAGAAAGTAACAGCTGGTTTAGAAGACAATGAAGAATAAATTTCCTCAATCACAGATGACAATAACATTTCAAGGGAGGAATTAGGGTAGAGTGATTACCCCTCCCCCCTGGTGAGATTAGCCTTTGAGAACATGAGAGTTCACAGTTCTCACCCCTTACAGAGTCCTTCCACACATCGAGTCACAGGATCCCATTCTTTACCAGCTAATGTACTTACCTTGAGTGCAGACACTCTCTAAGGCTGTGACTTGAACAGTTGCTGTAGTTAAGCCAACCTTATAATGTGGGTTTCTCTTTGATTGTCTTTAACTTGAGTTCTATGGCTGTTAGAAAGATTCTTTTCCTGGGCACACTTAGAAACTTTTATACTGTTTCTGTGCATCTGGAGCCTGTCAGTCTTATCACTAAATTTATTATTGACCTTCAACACATGCTGAGAATCTAGAAGTTGGTTAACAAAAAGCTTATTCCTATCCTTTGTTAATATATTTAGAGATGTTAAATATATCACTTTCCTTATTTTGCCATAAACTGTCCAAATTCATATACACAGTCACCAAATCCATTCCTGCTCACAATTTGTGAATCATGGTTAATGGATTGCATTCTTCGCCATAAGTTTGTAATATGTCCTCACCGTGAGCTATCAGTTCTCTCTGAGCTCTCAGGAGAGGCTTCATTAACTGAAGCTGTTGGCAAATGGGAAAGCCTAGTCCAAATACTTGAAAGAGTCATCTTTATCCTTCTGCTGCTCTGGAATCCTTCTGGTACCAAAATCTGCATTAGTCAGGGTTCTCTACAGTAACAGAACTTGTGTGAATCTCTCTCTCTCTCCACAAACACATACACACAGAGAAAGATACATAAAAAATCCCCATTTATTATACATACATACATACATATATATACGACCATATATGTGTATATTTATGTGTGCATATATGTGCATATATATGTGTGTATATTTGTGTATAATGTATGGGGATTTATTACAATGACTACAAGCTGTGTTTCAACTAATCCAAAACTTGGTGGCTATGAATGGAAAGTCCACAAGCCTAGATGTCTCACCTGGTTTTAGCATATACAGGTCTCACCTAATGCCAGTGAAGGAATGAACTTGCTAACAAGGAGAGAGCAAAAAGGCAAAGAACAAAATCTTCCTTTGTCCATGCCCTTTTGTAGGCTTCCAGAGGAAGGTGTGGCCCAGATTAGATAAGGATTAATGATCTGGATTAAAAGCATGTCTACTTATCTCAAGCATCTTGCTACTTTAAATTAAGCAGAAATCCCACACATTTGTGCCCTCCATTTTTAAGTTTTAGTTAATTCCAGATGTAGCCTAGTTCAAAACCAAGCATAAACATCATAATTCAATTAAGACAATTCAACACCATGAAAATTACTACTGTTTTCCCAAAAGGGACTGCTCATGTGGAATCCAAGTAATGATGAAGAGAGGAATCCAGTTCTTAATCCAGTTGTGTTCCAGGAAATGTCCTTTGAGCTCTTCTGTTATAAACTGGTTGGCCTATTAGCTTAGGCTTTCTTATTAACTAATTCTTATATCTTACATTGACTCTTAATTCTAGTCTGTGTTATCCACATAGATTGGTACCTTTTATCAGTGAGGCACTCTCATCTTGATTTCTCTGTGTCTGAGTGACAACTGCAGACTGAACCTATATTCTTCTCAGAATTCTCCTGTTCTGTCTGCCTAACCTATACTTCCTTTCTGGCTATTGGCCGATTAGCATTTTATTAAAGCAATACAAGTGACAAATTTTTATAGAGCACAAGACTATTGTCCCATATCACTCACCAAGGAGAGGAGCTGGAGGTACAGCTTTACCTGTTCTTCAAACTCATCTTGGAACACTATATGAAACCCTAGAAACACAGGAATTTTAAGGGAGGGGAGAATCACAAGTCACAGTTGCAGAGACTGAAAGTTCTAGTGCAACATAAGCTACAGAAGGAAGGGGGTGGCTCAGTTCCACTGAGAGGAAACTATTCCCTCCTCCTATGTCCAGGGATTGTATAGATTTTTCTGGTCTCATCTTACATTTTGTTTAATTGATCATGTAACCTGATCTCTGCTCTAAAGCCTAGAACCTGATCTGCATCTGTCCCTGCATACAGACAAGATTGTGACAACTGCAGGAAGATCAACAGAGTAACACATACTTATTATTTAGTAATAATCCGGAGCTATAGGCCAAAATTTTGTAATCAATATAACCTTCTGAGTGATGATGATAATGATTATTGTTGTTATTATTATTATTATTTGTTTTTCAATACAGGGTTTTTCTGTGTAATGGTCTTAGCTGTGCTGAAACTAGCTCTTGTAGCCTGGGCTGGACTTGAACTCAAAGAGTTCTGCTTGGTTCTGTCTCCTGAGTGCTGGGATTAAAGGTGTGAGCCACCACCTCCCAGCCTGAGTGATTATTTAAAAGCAGTTGTGTAATGGGGGGGTGTGGCTTGTTGGGGTTTCTGTCCTGCCCAGTTCCCACAGCTGGCAAGTCCCAAAGAAAAATCACACAAAGAATCTGCATTAGGTTGTAAACTTATTGGCCCATTAGCTCAGGCTTCTTATTAGATCTTGAAGCTGATATTAACCCATTATTCTTATCTATGTTAGCCACATGACTCAGTAACTTTTTCAGTGGGGCAGGTCACATCCTCCTTCTTCAGTGGTCTGGGCAGGACTGAGGAGGAATGGGCTTCCACCTTCCCATCATTCTCCTGGTCTCAGTGCCCAGCCTCTCTTTCCTGTCTGGTTGACTCACCTATACTTCCTGCCTGGCCAATCAGCATTTATTTAAAACATAATTGACAGAATACAGACAATTATCCCACACCACTTCCCCCTCTTTTTTTTTTTAAACAAAGGAAAATATCCATAGTCCAGTTTTTTTTTTTTTTTGTTTTTTTTTTGCGAATGTGGGTGTAGTATTCCAGGCTACTTCCAGCTGGTTGGGGATGCTGATAATCTTTTGGGGACCTAAAGAAAATTTAGAGTTATGATCAAGTCCTGACTGTAGTATCCTGTGAGGCTTGATCATCTCAGGCAGCAGTCTTGAATCTGTTCTGGATGTAGAACTCAGTCATCTGGGTCATCTGTTCCTACTGGAGATTTCTCAGGTGGTCTTCCTTGATCAAACCTGATTTTTCTTAACTCAGAATGAATCCACGGCCTTTTGTTTCCTGTGGAAACAAAAGCAAAATCTCTTCTCCAAAGTAACATACCTTTTGACTTCAATTTTAAAGTCAAGGTATTTTCAAAATACCTGTCTTGGATTAGTTCAGCAGCATTTATAAGCAAATATACTTTAGCAGCTGTTTCTCCTTCTCAGCATTCAAACAATTCAAAGAGAGCATAATAGCATACAGTATCAAGATTCTTTGTGTATTTTCCATCTTTATGTGGCTTTATTTTAACCTTTATTTACTTTATTTTTACTTTTAACTTTTGGCTTTTTGAGACAAGTTCTCTGTATATCTTTGTCCTGGAATTCCCTCTGTAGACCAGGCTATCCTTGAACTCACAGAGATCCACCTGTCTCTGCCTCCCCAGTGCTGGGATTAAAGGTGTGTGCTACCACACCTTGAACTCACAGAGATCTATCTACCTCTTCCTCCCAAGTGTTGGGATTAAAGGTGTGTACAACCATACCCAACTACTCTCTTTCTTTTTGTTTTACTTTAAGAACTTTAACCTTTAGCCTGAATATATTTTTAAAACACTGTAAACCATTTAGAGGTTTTCTTTGTCTTTGAATCTCTCTTTACTGTATATCTCTCTTTTTCTGACTACATGAGTCTTTAATTTACCAAGCAATATGGGTAGGATTAAAGCCGTGGCTTTGACAGCTGGATCCAGCCCATTCCTTAGCTTTATGAGATTCCAGCCTCATGTCTGAGGCACCGGCCAGAGCCGTGATCATTGCCACAACTCTATGGCATTTCAAGGTCCCTGCCAGCAAGCAAGCTGCAGTAGTGTGCTCAGAAACCACACTCAAATGCTCCATAGTTAGACCGCCTGCCTGTAAGAGTCAGAGTTTGCCCTGGCAGGACGGCCCAGAAAGCTGGCATTTTAAAACAGCTTTTTTTTTTTCTGCTACAGCTGAAAACTGAAAAGCATACAGTCAGCTTTTCATCAACACCATTTAAGTGTTTTGTGGCAGGACCTCTTAAAGTGCTGCAGGGTTTTGCAGCTAAAGCTGAGTCAGGAAGCGTCTCTTAGATGAGAGTGCTTGCTTGCCTCTAGCAAGCAGAGAAGACCCGAGAAATTGCTACTACCAAGAAAACATGCTTTACTCTATTCTTTCCCAAGCTTTCTCAGGCTTTCTGCGGATGCAGTTATCCACATGGGCACCATTCTGTAGTATGGAGGGTCTGGTTCAGCACCATTCTGTAACAGGAAGGGTAGCTTGATGGGGTTTCTGTCCTGCCCAGTTTCCACAGCCTGCAAGTCCCAAAGAAAAATCACACAGAGAGTCTGCATTAGGTTATAAACTGATTGGTCCATTACCTCAGGCTTCTTATTAGCTCTTGTAGCTTATATTAACCCATTATTCTTATTTATGTTAGCCATATGGCTCAGTAATTTTTCAGTGGGGCAGGTCATATCCTGCTTCTTCGGTGGTCTGGGCAGGACTGAGGAGGAATGGGCTTCCTCCTTCCCAGCATTCTCCTGGTCTCATCGCCCTGCCTCTCTTTCCTGTCTGGTTGACCCGCCTATACTTCTTGCTTGGCCAATCAGCGTTTATTTAAAACATGATTGACAGAATACAATTATCCCACACCACAGTTGTTGGATGGCACAGTCCAGAGAAACTTCAGTTTACAACCACTTTCTATGAAGTTTATAAAATCGTTTCATGATCACCTTAGTCATAGAGTGTTGCCCCAGCATGATACAATATCTGATATAGATTTGTAACACTGTAAAGATGAAAAAGGAAGACCAATACCTGTAATGTCAGCACTTGGCAATAGAGGCAGAATGAGCAGATGTTTGAGGTAACCATTAGAAACATAGGGCCTTCATCAATCTTCAAAATGGGCCACCAGCCTTGTCTCAAAGAATCAAAAATAAAAATACTTTTGAAACACACCAATCAGTCCACAAAATTTTAATTGATCTTTTATGACTCTTTCCATTCTCTCTCCCTCTCTCTCTCTCTCTCTCTCTCTCTCTCTCTCTCTCTCTCTCTCTCTCTGTAAGGGTATCTGAGTTTCTTCTTACATGTGTGTGGATACACTTGTGTCTGTGTATATACATACATTTCTTTAGTGTATATGCATGTGGAAGTTACAGGAAAACCTCAGTATATGTTCCTAAGACACATTCATCTTATTTATTTGACACAGGTCACTCATTTACATCAGGTCTCAAGGTTTCTGCTAGACTGGCTACGTTCACCTGGTTTATTGACACAGGTCACTCATTTACATCAGGTCTCAAAGTTTCTGCTAGACTGGCTACGTTCACCTGGTTTATTGACACAGGTCACTCATTTACATCAGGTCTCAAGGTTTCTGCTAGACTGGCTACGTTCAACTGGTTTATTGACACAGGTCACTCATTTATATCAGGTCTCAAGGTTTCTGTTAGACTGGCTACATTCACCTTGTTTATTGACACAGGTCACTCACTTATATCAGATCTCAGTGATTCTGCTAGGCTGGTGGCATTGACAGTGAGATCCAATTATCAGCAGATGGCTGCCTTGCAGTGGTGGGATGCTAAGCATATGTCACCATTCCTGTTTGTCAATGGAGGAGCCAAATAGAGGAAGTCAGGCTTCATGCTTGCCTACCAAGCTGTTTATGGACACTACTTTCTCAAGCTTCCTTTGCTTTTTCAAGAGAGGGTTTCTCTGTGTGACAGCCCTTGCTATCCTGTAACTTTTATGAGTGAGGAATTTAAGTTACAACTGTGCCAAAAGTAAGTGATATAATAAGAAGAAAAAAAAGGAGTGATATTTGGGTGTTTTCAAACTACCTGAGGCTTGCTTCCCACAAAGCAAATGACAACAATGAAGAAAATGCCAAAGTGGCTTCATGAGTAAATGAGTGGACCACATTGCTGAGCACTTTAGGCTCTATGACAGTCTTGATACCCCAGCTTCCTCCTTCTACAGCTCTCTCCTCACAAAACAGCAGCTCTAGTGACTTCAACCTCTAGCCAGCTTTCTTCACAGAACCAAAATGGCTTCATCATTTCCAGATAGCCATGAGCCATATGATTCCCAAGCCAGAAGGATGATCCTGCTACAGCTCATTCAATTTCTAATCAAACCAGTATAGGGGACTGCATGCCCTTCCACCAAAGATGGTTGCCATTCACTCGATTACTATGGAAACAGGTAGGTAATGTCAAGCATCACAGATAACTCAGAGGCCATTACATGACCAAAGGACAGCTTAATCCAGACACATGTAAAGCAGCTTCACAATGGCTAAGTGAATTATTAACAGTATTCAATAAAAAGTACAATGGTGATGCACCCACAAGGGTGCAAATATATTCAAGGGCATACCTAAAAATTGTTAAAGTGGTCCACTTTATTATGTATACCTCATCACCATAAAGAATAGTATAGTGAAGGGATTGAAAGACCACCCTCCCTCCAGCACATAACTACTGCTAGCATTCCATCATGTGCCTTTCCTTAGAAGCGATTTCTCACTGGATAACTGTCCACATATGTTTGATATATTTATTACATCTTTATTTCTTCTAGAATTCTTAGAATTTGTGGCCTCAGCTTGAGAAAGATTGTGCTGGGAGCATTATGCTGGGTTAGTGCTATTCCCAGTCATTCCCAAATCTCTGAACCTACCAGGATTGCAGGTGTAAGTGACATGCAGCTCTGCTACTTTTGCTAGCAGAAGTTACTGAGAACCCATACCTGACAGATCCTGTGGGAGTCTATGATAACAGTGAACCAAACAAACATGACTGTCACCTTCATGAGCCAATGGCCTTCAGGAGACACAAAGAGTGCATATGAGTACAAATGTGAAGAGAAAACTCTGAACAGTTCTGGGACTCAACACGGTGCTGCCAAGGGGACTTAGACGATGTGAGATGTCAGGATTTGGCAGATCAGTTTCGGGAGACCTAAGCATTAGGGTTAGCGGGCAGAGATGTAGATGTTATGTGGAGTTAAACATTCACAGAGGGGGATCAGCTTTGGAAAGGGCCATGTATCTGGAGCACAATGGATTGAGGTGGGACAAAAGATGGATTGGTACATCTCATGTGCTTTGCATTAAGCTTGTTGCCTTCCATGGGAATGTGGAGCATGAGCCTCTAGCGAGTGAGTGTCTTTTCCAGGATTCCAGACAATACAGTTTACAAGAGCTTGAGATCCTGAGAATCTTCTATTAGTGTACTTATCTGGTGACATTAGGCCAGCAGATACTACAGACCTGGAGTAGGCAAGGCATTATATAGCACTCCAGTCTGGAGATACCATCTGGTCCACTTGATCCAGAAGGAACAAGCTGACATGTGTGTAAGCAGCACACTGGTGCTTGCTCTAGCAGCCCAGCAGCCTGGCTAAAAGGCGAGGGCTCCTACTCACCCAAGGGGAGCTGTGGGGAAATGAGCATGAACGGGAGCCAGATTTTCCTACCCACATTTAAATTCCCAGCCTCAGAAACAGTCTGGTACTCTGTCCTATTCAAATCTGGAGCTACTAGGACCTGGCTAAGGAGATGTAGGTCATGGCACACACGAGTACCTTCCCCAGGTGGAGTCCTCTATCATTAGTACAGTTATTGCTTCTCCACCCATCGCCAGCCAGAAAGACATGGCAGGTAGGAGAGAGCAGTCGCTAGGCAGGTCATAAAAATGTCTGTCCAAATAAATCAGCATTACCCAATGCCCACAGACCACCACCAGGGAAATGCTACCTTCTTTCCTGTGACATGTAGATGAACTAGCTTAATGAGTGACCCTGGAATTTGTTTTGTCCAGATACTAATATGTATATATAACATGTACATATGCAAATCAGAAAGGAAAATGTAAGCAACTGTAAAAAATGCTCTTCCTAGCACCCAGATCACCCAGATCATGCAGATGACAGAAAAGTTTCTATGCCCAGTATTACCTTCAATTGCGCATAGATTCAGCCACTGGATAGTCAACCAACAGCAGCTGAAGACATGTTGAGAGTGTCTTTACACTTCAGTAAAATAGAACTTGAAAAGTTATGAGCATGTGTACTCTTCTCCTTTGGCCATACAAAGGATCATTCACTTCATACATGCAATCTGTGCAAAGAAATATTATTTTGGTGTGTATATTTTGTGGGAGAAATAAAGGAGAGCAAATGGAGAAAGAGGAGGAAGTGGCATTTTAACATTTGAAAAATAGTAAACCAACATATACCAACTAACCAACACACAATGTTCAGGAGCCCGAATCCCACTGAATTCGCATTTTTTGCTCTTAGGTACTGGATGCCAGCATTTGCTGGGCTCCACTTCCTTTACACTTCCCAACAGCAGCCTGGTTTCTGCCTGGTACCCACTTCCTCAGATACCATGCCCTGCATTCTCGATAAAACTCCTGAGACTGCCTCCAGCTAGAGGATCTAAAAGCTCTCTGGAGACTTTTGCTGTAAGCCTTCCCGTGGGTCCAGCCACAGCCAAGGTCTGAGCACACAACATAACTTTAAGAACCAGCCCTGCATCCCCAAGACTTAGGCTTCCAAAAATAATAAAACATTGATGAAGGAGGCAAAGTTCATGTAGTCCAGCCAAGCATGTGGAAACAGAAAGACTTGCTTCTTCGCAGGCTACCTGTCTTCTTCCAGGCAGGTTCTGCCAGCTTCTCTAACACTTCACTGAATAAAATGTCTTTCTACTTTAGTGGCTAGAATCTGTGTTTCCTTGCAATCAAAGTATATTAGTAGATGTTCAGTACCTTCAAGGATTTTTCCTAGGGTATTTACAATTGGCCATTTGCCATAGAGTGAAATACAGCTGCATTCTGTCTATATTGCAAAAGTAGAACCTCATTATCTGTAGTGTATACTGAATAAATATGGGTCCAGCTAACACTCACCATGATCTCTTTACTCTCAGTGACCAGATCTTAATTCCTCCTGTGCCTGGAGCTGACTGACTTGCTTTAAACTAGTATTTTTTTGTCATTTTCCCATGGAACTCTCATTTTAAATGAAATGTTACCATAATGGTCATTTTGAAAAGATTTGTAGATGGGAAAAATGGCTCAGCAGATAACAACCTTGGCTTCTTTTCCAGAAGAAACAAAGATTGATTCTCAAAACCTACTTGATGGCTCACAACCATCTGGAACTCCAGACTCAGGGCATCGAACACCCTCTTCTGGCCTCCAAGAGCACTGCATACATGTGTTGTAAAGCAGACATATATGCAAGCAAAATACCCATATGTATAAATAGAAATAAAATAAAAATAAGCTTGAGTGAGTTTGCTGGACCCCTAGTCTGAATTTTCAACTTGTCTAATAGTATATGAGACACAAGTACAGTGTACAGAGTTCTTTGACACAGATGACCAGAAACATAACCAAGAATGACTCATCTCTGTATGGCCACCCTTCTGAGAATTAATGAGGAAACCAGGTACTTCCAAGAACAGCATAAAGGCCACACAAAGTATCACATGTCTACAATCACAGTACTCCAGGAATGGATGTAAGATAAGGATTTCAAAGCCAGCCTCAGCTACATAGCAAGTTCAGGCCAGCCTGAGCTCCAGGAAACCCTGTCTCAAAAATTCTAAAACAAGGGCCTAGAGATTTGGATCAGCAATTAAGATCCCTTGCTTCTCTTACACAGGTGGTTTCACATCTGCCTGTAAGACTTCTTCTGACCCCTATTCACACACACACACACACACACACACGACATAACATGAATAAAAACAAACAAATCTTTAAAAGCATCAAAAACAAAACGAAACAGAACATGGTAACAAAGAGAATAACCCAAAGAGCAAGAGTTGGTGAGTTGAGCTTGGAAAAACTAGAAGAAAATTTTAATCTTTTTCTTTGTTTTGCAAACATAGAGTTCCTGCATGGGACAATGAAAAAGTTCTAGAAATGGAAATGGTGATGGTTGCACAGCATTAAGATTCTATTTAATGCCTCAGAGGTATGTGTTGAAATGTCTTTGAACTGATAAATGTTGTATTTCTCCTACTTTATAACAATAAATTTCTAAGCTTTCTGATGAAATCTAGTAGCAGAGTTGAGAAAAAGTCATATGTTGCAAAAATATACATAAGTCACTTCTTTCTGAAAATAATTGGATGGTATTTATCTGAAGATGTGCAACATACACTCTTTGATTTATTCTTCTTCTGAGAAATTTTATAATTAAAAATTTTTGTGAAAATGACCATAACTCCAGCATGGCTTCAACACTCTGCAGCTGCTCTTGGTTTTGAAGCCAGCTGTCACTCTCATATCAAGGCTGCCTTACAACTTGAATCCATCCTGCTCCAGCCTCATGAGTGTGAGATTCCAGGAGTGTTTCGCCACACCTGAATCCTAATGTGACTTTTAAAAGCCAAAGCTTTAAAGTTTGAATTTGACCACAATGGATATATTAACTAATTTATTATATATTCACATAACCAAGTGCTATGAAGGTATTTAAAATTACAGTGTAGAAGAATATTTAATGATATAGAAGTGTTTCAGTATAATGCCAGTTAAAAAGACATGGAGTGTAGCCTGAATGAGTCGTGGGATTTTATGTGTTGAGTTTATTAATTTTTTAAATATATGTAAGGTTACATTGACAGCAGTAATTCTTGATAAATTCAGTCTGACATTTTGCCTATAAAATGTGTTCTGAAGCCGGGCAGTGGTGGTGCATGCCTTTAATACCAGCACTCATTTAGCAAGGCAGGTGAATCTCTAATGTGTTCAAGACCAGCCTGGTCTACAAAGTGAGTTACAGCAAAGACAGAGCTACACAGAGAAACCCTGTCTCTAAAAACCAAAAATAAAATAAAATAAAAGTTTCCTGAAATTACTAATGCTATTACATGACTGCTATACAAGTTCTTTAAGTATTTTAGGATGTCATTTATCTGGGTCCAGAATCAAACTCATTAAAATAGAAAAGTTGTTTTTATGTCTTTATTTTTATTTTAATACAAGTCTTCTATTTCTTACATTTCTTGGATTTAAAATTCCTCCTGACCATTCATCTTGATTCTCTTCCACTTAAAGGAGGTTATTGAGAAAAGAATAGCTATGTAACTAGAAATAAGCTCCCCTGTTCTCTTATTTTGAACATAAATATTTTTCAGCCTCCCTGATATTCCTAGGATATGTTGTTATTTGGAAAAGAGGTGTACCTTTGAAACAATTAGTCTTGTTTTTTTAATTAAT
The DNA here is from genome assembly GCA_004026605.1 of Ondatra zibethicus. Taxonomy (NCBI): domain Eukaryota; kingdom Metazoa; phylum Chordata; class Mammalia; order Rodentia; family Cricetidae; genus Ondatra; species Ondatra zibethicus. Next base: position 13,321 of record PVIU01028616.1, read on the forward strand.
TAATTATTTTTTGAGATAGGGTTATTTGAGTTCTGGCTGTCTGGAACTCTTTTTTTAAAAAATATTTATTAGATTTTTTAAAAATACCAATCCAAGTTCCCACTCCCTCCCCTCCTCACATTTTCTCCACACACACCCTCCCACCCCACCCCCACCCACTCCTCACAGAGAGGGCAAGGCACATTGCTTTGTGGAAGGTTCAAGTCCCTCCCTACTATATCTAGGCTGAGTAAGTTATACATCAAAAGAGAATAGAATCCCAAAAAGCCAGAACATGCAGTAGGGATAAATCCTGGTGCCACTGCCAATGACCCCTCAGTCTACCCCAAGATTTCAACTGTAACCACATTCAGAGGAACGAATTTGGTTCTATGCTTGTTCTTTCCAAGTTAGGCTGGAGTTGATGAGCTACTATTAGCTCAGGTAAACTGTTTCAGTGGGTGAACCCATCAAGGTCTTGACTTCTTTGTTCACATTCTCATTTCTTCCACTATCCATCTGAACTTTGGGAGCTCAGTCCAGAGCTCCAATGCCTCTGTTTCCTTAAGTTCCTGGATAAAGGTTCTATAGTGATATTTAAGATATTCATTAGTCTGACTACAGGACTAGTCAAGATTGGGCTGCCCAGAACCCTTTACGTAGACAAGGCTGACTTTGAATTCATAGAGATCTATCTACCTCTGCCTCTCAAGTGCTGGGATTAAAGTTATACACTATCACACCTGGTTTATTATTTCTCTCTCTCTCTCTCTCTCTCTCTCTCTCTCTCTCTCTCTCTGTGTGTGTGTGTGTGTGTGTGTGTGTGTGAGCAATTGCCCACAGAGGCTGAGTGTTCGACCTCTGAAGCTGGAGTTGCAGGTTGTTGTGAATCACCTGATGTGGTTAATAGGAAATGAATCAGGTTCCTGAAACAGCGGTAAATTCTCTCAGCCAAAGCAACACCTCTCTATTCCTTTTTATAGTTTTTAAAAATAAAACTGGAATGTTTCCAAGAATTTTTAATTTTTTGGAGGGGGGTTAGAGTTTTAAGACAGGGCTTCTCTGTAGCTTTGGAGTCTGTCCTGGGACTCCATCTGTAGGCCAGGCTAGTCTTGAACTCACAGAGATCCACCTGCCTCTGCCTTCTGAGTGCTGGGATTAAAGTTGTGCACAACCACCACTCAGCAAAGATTTCCTAGTTTGTTTTAAATTTATATTTTATGTATGAATGCTCTGCATATATACCTGCATGCCAGAAGAGGGCATCAGATCCTGTTATATAGATGGTTGTGAAGCACTATGTGGGTGCTGGTAATTGAACTCAAGATCTCTGGAAGAGCAGTTAATGTTCTTAACCTCTGAGCCCTCTCTCCAGCCCTCTAATATTTTTTAAACAGATGAAACTTCACAAAATGTTACATAGTGTTTCTCAGAGCAAGTTTGCATTATGTATGTGATCAGTACACACCATGAAATACTTATTCCATCTGTCTCTGCTTCTGATCTCTCCTCTGTAAAACGAAGATAAAATTTGAATTTCTAGTCAGGCATTGTGGTGCACGCTTTTAATCCTAGGCAGAAGGAGGCAGATCTCTGAGTTCAAGGCCTGCCAGGTCTATAAAATGAGTTCAAGGACAGCCAGGGCTACACAGAAAAACCCTGTCTTGAAAAACAAAACAAAAACAAAAGTGGCCTTCTTTGATAAAACGTTTTGAAGGTTAAATGGGTCAATCTACATGTAGCACAGAACACACAGTACGTGCCAGGTGCATAGTCACTGTTCATCATGTTTGAATGTAAGACAGTCTCCTGGATTTAAAGACAATTTATATGCTAATGACCACAAATACATTTTTGCTGCACTCCAGACCTCTAGACTTACATTCAGTGCCCGCTGGCTATCTCTATTTGGATACTTAACAGTATTGCCTTCTACAGTCCCAATCCCCATTCCTGGTTCTAAGCTTGTCCCACATCCAGCCTCTTTCCTGTTACTAATGTCAACATTATCTTTCCAGCTGTGAAGGTCTCCAAAACCTGGAATTATTCTTCAGTCTTCTCATTCTCTCATACTCCATAGCCAGTTGTCTTCCTGAGAAAATAGAGCAGGAATCTGACCTTCATTTCACTCCTGTACCCTGCTTCCACTTCTTCCACTACAATCCCCTGCCTCAAGTCGCTCACTATTTATCTCTTAAATACTGAAATAGATTCTTGATTCCATCTTTATATCTTTTTTGTTATTATTTTTATTGCGCTCTCCATTTTTCTTTGCTCCTCTCCCTATCTCCCTCCTCCCCTTCAACCCTCTCCCAAGGTCCCCATGCTCCCAATTTACTCAGGAGATCTTGTCTTTCTGTATTTCCCATGTAGATTAGACATATGTATGTCTCTCTTAGGGCCCTCATTGTTTTCTAGGTTCTCTTGGATTGTGATTTGTGGGCGGATTTGTTTGCATTATGTTTAAAAACTACTTATGAATGAGTACATGTGATAATTGTCTTTCTGGGTCTGGGTGACTGAACTCAGAATGATGTTTTCTAGCTCCATCCATTTTTCTGCAAAATTCAAGATGCCATTATTTTTTTCTGCTGTGTAGTACTCCATTATGTAAATGTACCACATTTTCCTTATCCATTCTTCAGTCAAGGGGCATTTAGGTTGTTTCAGGTTCTGGCTATGACAAACAATGCTGCTATATGCTATATGAACATAGTTGAGCACATGTCCTTGTGGCATGGTTAAGCATCCTTTGGATATATACCCAAAAGTAATACTACTGGGTCTTGAAGAAGGTTGTTTCCTAATTTTCTAAGAAATTGCCACACTGACATCCAAAGGGGCTGTACAATCTTGCATTCCCACCAGCAATGCAGAAGTGTTCCCTTTACCCCACAACCTCTCCAGCATAAGTTGTCATCATTGTTTTTGATCTTGGCCATTCTTACAGTTGTAAGATGGAATTTCAGAGTTGTTTTGATTTGCATTTCTCTGATAACTAAGGATGTTGAACATTTCCTTCAGTGTCTTTTAGCCATTTTAGATTCCTCTGTTGAGAGTTCTCTGTTTAGGTCTGTACTCTTTTTATTGGATTATTTGTTCTTTTGATGGCCAATTTCTTGAGTTCTTTGTATATTTTAGAGATTAGTCTATATCTTATCGGATTCATTGCTAATGAACATCATCGTTACTTAGCATACTTCACAAATAAGAGAAGAATTTTCCTGATGCTTTTAGAAGTTTTGCCCCTTCAGTCTGGGTCAGGTCCAGATGATGAGCTGAGCTTGATTTGGAGTGACTGAAAAAGAGTTCCCCAGGAGCTTCTTATTGATGCTGACCTGCTTGCAAGAGCATTCCAAGAGCAAGATCTAAATGACTTGTCTCACTTAGTGTCTAATCGGTTTTATCTCACATTTTCTTGAACTATGAGTGCTCAGTTTAAAAGTTAGTTTTTGGAATTTTATAACTTAGGTATTTCTTGTTAGTTACTAAGTAAGTCAATAAAAGGATGAAAATAAAATTTAAGTCCACCGCCCTTTTTAGTTTGTTTTTCTATTTTAGTCTTACAGAAAGAACACACTAGTATAATCCAGAAATAGAAATAATCTTAGAAATAGGCATAAGTAAGGTAATGTGCTACTGTGGAGGCTGTGGAAGGAGGCTCACTTGAACCTAAGAGTTTAAGAACAGCCTGAGAAACAAAGGGTGACCTCCTGCCTCGGACCTCCCAAAGACCTCAAAGTCAAGAAAAGCTTCTTTGTCCTTCCTTCCCTTGTCCCTTTACCTTTCCCATTCCCCAGAATTTCATTTTTGTTTGTTTTTTTTTCAAGACAGGGCATCTCTGTAGCTTTGGAGTCCCTCCTGGAACTCACACAGTAGACCAGGCTGACCTTGAACTCACAGAGCTCCACCTGCTTCTCCTTGAATGCTCAGCTGTTGACTTAGCAAAACATTAGCTTCTCCAACCCTAGAACTCTAAGAAGACCATAAGATTTCTGCTTGAACATATACAATAACCCCCCACATTTCTTGATGTACCTCCATCTCTGCTGTACCCACAAATATATTTTAAAGTTTTTTGACTTACGACTTTCTTTGTTCTGTGAAACTGTGCAAACCCTGCTTCCACTTTGGAACATGGAATTTGGGGTAACCTAAGTTTGTGCTCCTGGGCTACAGTCACTCTAAGTGGCTCCAGAATAAACCACCTGTTATTCCCTTCAGAATGAGAGCGGAGGTTCTTATGCTGGCATTTCTTTACACCTGAGCGATAACACGAGGCATTGTCCACAGCCACCAAATGTTCAGAAATATCAGACAACTTCATGTTCAACACAGCAATGTGGTGCATTGGTTATTTGTCTGTTGCTGAGACAACAGTGACTTGAAGAGGTTACTTTAACACTGTTGGAGGGTAGAGTCTGTCATGGAAGTGGAAGTTGAAGATGGCTGATCACATTACATCAACAGTCAGGAAGCAGAGAACCTCTAAATTTGGAGCTATATCCCATGGTCCTATGTTGTGGATCTCATGTAACTTCACTCACTTCACACTGTTAGTAGCTAAGCAGTGCCGGCATTTTCAAGAGTAGTTGCTGTGTTAATGACAGGTGGCCTTTTATTTCCAGGTAAAGCTTTATAGCACGAACTGGGCATTTGCAGGACTGTATCCTCCCTATAGGAACAAGTGTGGACTCCCCATAAATTCACACATTTCTTTGGTTTGGGAGAGCCTAGCTGTAGAGATGATGCCCTGCTTCTTTTTTCTGCTACAGCTGATAGGTATTTCTTCCCTTGCTTTCCTTTAGGTGTAATCATTTTGGCTTTGAGCAGGCCAGGATGAGAATCCACTGGGATCCATCAATCACTAGGTTGTCAACACACACAGAAGAATGCACTTGTGTTTTTCCTCCATGTCAGAATGTACTGAATAACACTAAAGTTGTAAGGCTGAGCAGTTTTAATCATGACAATTTATATAAGACTGCCTACCTTGGTAGTTTGGCCAAGGCAAATTTTGGTTATTTATTTCAATCCTTTTTGTTTCTCTTTATTTATTTACTTTGAGACAGAATCTCTCTATGCAACCCTGGGTTTTGTGGAACTAGCTATGTGGACCAGGGTGGATTCAAACTTATACATATATGCCTACCACTTGCACCCAATATATATAGCTTTATTTCCATTTGAATTGCTAATATTAATTCACAACGGGCATTACACTGTAAATGTAGCTATATATCTCTACACATACAGACAGGTTAAAGAAAGAAAGCTGCTGCAGAGTGCAAGGGTTTCAACAGTGTGCTGAGAAAGTGGCTGTATGGAGATAAGGAAAGAGACCCATGTCTGGAAGGAACTATGGTGGAGCTGCTTCTGTAATCAGGTTTGAGAATGAGGATGCAG
>PVIU01028617.1:0-18693 GCA_004026605.1 Ondatra zibethicus
AAGATCTTTTCCCATTCTGTAGGCTGGCGTTGTATCTTGTTGACCGTGTCCTTTGCTTTGCAGAAGCTTTTCAGTTTCAGAAGGTCCCATTTATTAATTGTTTCTCTCAGTGTCTGTGCTGCTGGGGTTCTATTTAGGAAGTGGTTCCCTGTGCCAATGCGTTCAAGCGTACTTCCCACTTTCTCTTCTATAAGGTTCAAGGTGGCTGGCTTTATGTTGAGGTCTTTGATCCATTTGGACTTGAGTTTTGTACATGGTGATAGATAGGGGTCTACTTTCATCTGTCTACATGTTGATATCCAGTTATGCCAGCACCACTTGTTGAATATGCTTTCTTTTTTCCATTTGATTTTTTTTTGCTTCTTTATCAAATATCAGGTGTTCGAAGATGTGCGGATTGATATCCGGGTCTTCTATTCGGTTCCACTGGTCCTCCTGTCTGTTCTTATGCCAGTACCAGGCTGGAAAACTAAATTTTTAATTAACCTCACTAACTGAGCACAAAAAGGTCGTAGAGTCCATCTGACCTGAACTTACATCTTAGTTCTTTGATTTATAAGCTGTGGCTTTGGGTAAATTAATTGCCTATCAGAGTTCTTGCAATTTAACTAAGTTTTTTGTATATGCTGTGTCATGTCTCCAGGGTCTAAGGAGACTCTGGGCATAGATTGCTTCATATTAGAAAATAGTCATTCTATTTGATTTGTCCTTAAATTTGGAATACTGAGCTAAAAGTATTAGTAAAAACCAGTTTTCCTTAGCACTATAACCAGATAATCAGAAAAGCAGGTTATTTCAATACTTGAAGAAATAAGACCTTTTTGGTAGGCTGAATACAGGACTTGTGCATGGTAAACACACATTCTAAAACTGAGCTATACCCCAACCAAAAAAAAACCTTTAAAAGTATATAACAGGGCTAGAGAAATAGCTCAGTGGTTAAGAGCATTTGATGCTCTTGCATAGTACTTTGGGTTCAGTTCCCAGCACTGACATTGCCACTCAGTACCATCTGTAACTCCAGTTCCAGGGGAGCCATAGCTTTCTAGCCTCTTCAGACATGCACACTCTCAGTAACAGACATATATTCAGGCAAAACACTTCTCCCTCTCTCTAGTCTTTGGGAAGAAAAGACTAGAGATTTGATGTGGGCAAAGGTTTCTGAACAGTCATATTATTACCACTTTTCATAAGGCATATTAAATTCATCTATTTGCCACGTGTGTACATGTGTTTCCAAGAGTAAGCATTTAGGGAAAACATGAAGTGTATGGCACAGATGGAAAAAATTAGTAAAATGTGTGTGTTAGCCAGATATGGTGCCACAGAGCTGCAATGCCAGCATTGGGGGGTAGAATGGGAGGATCAGATGGTTCTTGAATATCTTGTAAGTTTGAAGCCAGCCTGAAAGAACTGGTGTCTCTGGTGCAGAGTCTCTTAAGCCTTAGTTTCAGTTATATGAATGAACAGTGCTCCTGTTGGCTCACAAATTGTATTGAAATCAGAAGTGGGTGATGCACACCCATGATCCCAGCACTAGGGAGGCGGAGGCAGGAGAATCTTGAATTGTAGACCAGCATGAACAATATAGCAAGATTGTATCTGGAGGGTAGGTTTGGGGAGGAGGAGTGGATATGATATACCTGTAATTCAAATGTTTGGGAATGGGTGGAGGCAGGAAGGTTGGGAGTTCAAGGCTCATCTCAGCTACATGAAACATTGTCTCAGAAAACAACACTATAGTGATTCCTCAAACAACTACTCTCAAAGACTTTCAAGAGTTTATTCACTACAAGTCTGACACTACATGCTGAAAGAGTAACTTTCACCATGGCACAAGTCATTGTAGTTGAGTTCTGTGTCAAGCTTTTCTACCAAGTCCTTACTGACAGCTTCATAGTACTTTTTTTTTCTTTTTCTTTTTTTGGTTTTTCGAGACAGGGTTTCTCTGTAGCTTTGGAGCCTGTCCTGGAACTAGCTCTTGTAGATCAGGCTGGCCTCGAACTCACAAAGATCCACCTGCCTCTGCCTCCCGAGTGCTTGGGATTAAAGGCATGCACCACCACCGCCGGCCATAGTACTTTTTCTTAGTGCCACCTCTGATAGGGCTTGGGTTTCAGCTCAGCTCGGCCACATTGACTGAAATCTGGTGAATACTTTCTCCGAGATGTAAAGTTTGAAGATAAAAGATAATAGCACTGGTTCAGGGGGTTATAAAGATGTATTAAAATAGCATTTTGGTTGCCTGATGGTGCACACCTTTAAACCCAACACTTAGAAGGCAGAGGCAGGTGGAGCTCTATGAACTCGAGGCCAGCCTGGTCTACAAAGCAAGCTCCAGGACAGCCAGGACTGTGTTACACAGAGAAACCCTGTTTTGAAAAAACAAAAACAACAAAAAAGAAATAATGTTTTAGCACAGCGTCTGTCTGTTGTTAATATACCAAATAAATGTAACAAAGTTCAGAAAATGATATTCCATTGGAGATAGTCCTTTTTTAGACTCAAGAATTTTGTAATATACCTTTCAACTTTTCTGTGGTTTAGCATCCATCTCAAGGAAATACTGAAACGAGGTTCAGCAATGCTGTTTGGTTTTCCATAGTAAACAGATTTTTCTTTTTCAGCTGTTAAAATGATAGATAAAGGTTAAATGTTAATAAAGATTGACCGCAAAGCTCAGAATCTTCTCTTTAAAGTAGAAGTCAATACTGGAGCTTCTTTGGATAGCAAAAGAAGAAAAGCTCTGACATCCACTGACTGGAAGGTCTGTTTAGTTGGATTCGCACTGGGAGTGGATTCCATAACATAAGCATAATTAACCCCCTCCCCTTAAAACATGTAGTTTTACAATTTGAAACACAGTAAATTTAATTATTAGAATGGACTTTGAGAATATTCACATACAATTTCAGGTAGGTTTTTTTTTTAAGTTTTAAATATGTACCACTGTCTTTGTTAGGGTTTCTCTTGCTGTGAAGAAACACCATGACCAAAACCAAAATTGAGGAGGAAAGTGTTTGACTTACACTTCCACATCATAGTCTATCATTGAAGAAAGTCGGTGCAGGAACTCAGGGCAGAAACCTGGCTGCAGGAGCTGATGCAGAGGCCATGGAGGGGTGCTGCTTACTGGCTTGTTCCCCATGGCTTACTCAGCATGCTTTCGTGTAGAACTCTGGACTCCCTGTCCAAGGGTGGCCCCACCCACATCCATCACTAATTAAGAAAATGCCCTACAGGCTTGCCTACAACCTCATTTTATGAAGGCATTTTCTCAATTGCGTCTTCCGCCCCTCTGATGACTATAGCTTGTGTCAGGTCAGTGCCTTTAAAACATAATGTGCCAGTGTCCCACTAGATTAAGAAAACTAGGGGACCTCAGTAGATTTTTTTTTTCTCAGCCAACTCTTTATTAGCAGGCTGCATATTGCTGTTACAAAGAAAGAATCAATCATTTTACTATTTATCTTGAAAAGTAATCTTATAAAGAATCTTTTTTCATTACTTTATAAATAATACCAATCAAAATTTCCACTTCCTCCCCTCCTCCCACTTCCCTCCCGCTCCCCTACACACCCTACCCCTCTCTTCCTCCAGTCCTGAGAGAGGACAAGGTACCTGCCCTGTGGGAAGTCCAAGGCCCTCCCTCTACATCCAGGCTTAGGAAGGTGTGCATCCAAGTAGAATAGGATCCCAAAAAGCCAGTACATGCAGTAGAGACAAATCCCTGTGCCATTATCATTGGCTTCTCTGTCTGCCCCAATTGTCAGCCACATTCAGAGGGTTCAGTTTGATCCCATGCTCCTTCAGTCCCAGTCCAGCTGGATTTGGTGAACTCTCATTAGCTCAGGCACACTGTCTCAGTGGGTGAACCAACCCCTCGTGGTCCTGACTTCCTTGCTCATATTCTCCCTCCTTCTACTCTTCAACTGGACCTTGGGAGCTCAGTCCAGTGCTCCAATGTGGGTCTCTGTCTCTATCTCCATCCATGGCCTGGTGAAGGTTCTATGGTGATATTCAAGATAGTCATCAGTCTGACTATAGGACAAGGCCACTTCAGGCACCCTATCCTCCACTGCCCAGGGTCCTAGCTGGGATCATCCCCATGGACTCCTGGGAACCCCTTCAGAGCGAAGTCTCTTGCCAAACCCAAAAGGTCTCCCTCAATTAAGATATCTCCTTCCTCCATCTCAACCATCCCACTACTCCAAGCTCTCCCCAACCCTCGCCTTCTCCCCTCTCTCCCCCTCTCTCCTTCCCCCTACTTTACCCCCATCCCCATGCTCCCAACTTTTGCCTGGCGATCTTGTCTGCTTCCAGTTCCCAGGAGGACCTATTATGTTTTTCTTTGGGTTCATCTTATTACTTAGCTTCTCTAGGATCATGAACTATAGACTCAATGTCCTTTGTTTATGGCTAGAATCCACTAATGAGTGAGTACATATTCATATTTTTGGGTCTGGGTTATCTCACTCAGGATACTGTTTTCTACTTCCATCCATTTGCATGCAAAATTCAAGATGTCATTGTTTTTTTACCACTGAGTAATACTCTAATGTGTAGATGTGCCACACTTTCTTTATCCATTCTTCCATTGAGGGGTATCTAGTTCATTTCCAGGTTCTGGCTATTACAAATAATGCTGCTATGAACATAGTTGAACAAATGCTTTTGTAGTATGATTGGGCAACTCTGGGGTATATTCCCAAGAGTGGTATTGCTGGATCCTGAGGTAGGTTGACTCCCAATTTTCTGAGAAACCACCACACTGATTTCCAAAGTGGTTGCACAAGTTTGCATTCCCACCAGCAATGGATGAGTGTTCCCCTTACTCCACATCCTCTCCAGCATAAGCTATCATTGGTGTTTTTGATTTTAGCCATTCTGAAAGGTGTAAGATGGTATCTCAAAGTTGTTTTGATTTTCATTTCCCTGATAGCTAAGGAAGTTGAACATGTCCTTAAGTATCTTTTGGCCATTTGAAATTCTTCTATTGAGAATTCTCTGTTCAGTTTGGTACCCCATTTTTTAATTGGGTTATTTAGAATTTTAATGTCCAGTTTCTTGAGTTTGTTATATATCTTGGAGATCAGAACTTTGTCTGATGTGGGGTTGGTGAAGATATTTTCCCATTCAGTAGGTTTCCTTTTTGTCTTAATGACTGTGTCTTTGCTTTACAGAAGCTTCTCAGTTTCAGGAGGTCCCATTTATTCATTGTTGCTCTTATTGTCTGTGCTACTGGGGTTATACATAGGAAGTGGTCTTCTGTGGCCATGCATTGCAAGCTACTTCCCACTTTCCCTTCTATCAGGTTCAGTGTGGTCGGATTTATATCGAGGTCTTTAATCCATTTGGACTTGAGTTTTGTGCATGGTGATAGATATGGATCTATTTTCATTCTTCTACAGGTTGATATCCAGTTATGCCAGGACCATTTGCTAAATATGCTTTCTTTCTTCCATTGTATAATTTTAGCTTCTTTGTCAAAAATCAGGTGTTCATAGGTTTGTGGATTAATATCCAGGTCTTCAATTCGAGTCCATTGGTCAACGTCTCTGTTTTTATGCCAATACCAAGCTGTTTTCATTACTGTAGCTCTGTAATAGAGTTTGATGTCAGGAATGGTAATGCCTCCAGAGGTTTCTTTATTGTTTAGGATTGTTTTGGATATCCTGGGTTTTTCGTTTTTCCATATAAAGTTGATTATTGTTCTCTCAAGGTCTGTGAAGAATTTTGTTGGGATTTTGATGGGGATTGCACTAAATCTATAGATTGCCTTTGGTAGGACTGCCATTTTTACTATGTTGATTGTACCAATCCAAGAGCATGGGAGATCCTTCCATTTTCTGGTATCCTCTTCAATTTCTTTCTTCAAAGCCTTAAAGTTCTTGTAAAATAGATCTTTCACTTCCTTGGTTAGTGTTACCCCAAGATACTTTATTCTATTTGTGGCTATCATGAAAGGTGATGTTTCTCTGATTTCCCTCTTGCTTCTTTATCCTTTGTGTATAGGAGGGCTACTGATTTTTTGAGTTGATCTTGTATCCTGCCACATCACTGAAGGTATTTATCAGCTGTAGGAGTTCTCTGGTAGAGTTTTTGGGGTCACTTATGTATACTATCATATCATCTGCAAATAATGAAAGTTTGACTCTTCCTTTCTAATTCGAATTAGATCTCCTTATGTTGTCTTATTGCTATTGATGGAACTTCAAGCACTATGTTGAAGAGATATGGAGAGTGGGCAGCCTTGTGTTGCTCCTGATTTTAGTGGAATCTTGTTTCTCTCCATTTAATTTGATGTTATCTGTTGGCTTGCTGTATATTGCTTTTATTATATTTAGATATGATCCTTGTATCCCTAATCTCTCCAAGACCTTTATCATAAAGGGGTGTTGAATTTTGTCAAATGCTTTTTTTGGCATCTAATAAAATGATCATATGGCTTTCTTCTTTCAGTTTATTTATATGATGGATTACATTGATAGATTTTCATATGTTGAACCAGCCCTGCATCTCAGGGATGAAGCCTACTTGATCATAATTGATGATTTTTTTATGTGTTCTTGGATTCGGTTTGCCAGTATTTTATTGAGAATTTTTGCATCAATGTTCATGAGTGAGATTGGTCTGTAATTCTCTTTCTTGGTTGAGTCTTTGTGTGGTTTTAGTATCAGGGTAACTGTAGCTTCATAATAAGAGTTTGGCAATGACTCTTCTGTTTCTATTATGTGGAACACATTAAGGAGTATAGGTATTAGCTTTTCTTGGATGTTCTGGCAGAATTCTGCACTAAAACCATGTGGCCCTGGGCTTTTTTTGGCTGGGAGGTTTTTGATGACAGCTTCTATTTCATTGCTACTTATAGGTCTATTTAAATTGTTCACCATCTGACTTCTCAGTGGAAACCATGAAAACCAGAAGGTCTTGGATAGATGTGCTGCAAACACTGAGAGATCATGGATGCAAGCCCAGACTACTATACCCAGCAAAGCTTTCAATCACCATCGATGGAGAAAACAAAATATTTCATGACAAAAACAGATTTAAACAATATGTATCCACAAACCCAGCCTTACAGAAAGTACTAGAAGGAAAACCTCAACCCAAGGAAGCCAACAACATCCACAATAGCACAGACATCTGATAACCCTCCACCAACACAACTCAAAGAAAGGAAACACACAAACACTGCCACCAAAAAATAACCAGATTTAACAACCACTGGTCATTAATATTGCTTAATATCAATGGACTCAATTCACCTATAAAAAGGCACAGGTTAAGAGAATGGATACAAATACAGGATCCAGCATTCTGCTGTTTACAAGAAACACACCTCAACCTCAAAGACAGACACTACCTCAGAGTTGGGAAAAGGTTTTCCAATCAAACGGACCTAAGAAACAAGCGGGTGTGGCTATCCTCATATCTAATAAAATCGACTTCAAACTAAAATCAATCAGAAGAGATGGAGAAGAACACTTTATACTCATAACAGGAACAATTCATCAAGATGAAGTCTCAATCCTGAATATCTATGCCCCTCATATATAAGCACCCACATATGTAAAAGAAACATTACTAGAACTCAAAACACACATCAAACCCCACACACTAATAGTAGGAGATTTCAACACTCCTCTCACCAATGGACAGGTCAACCAGACAGAAACTTGAAAAATAAGAGAACTAACAGATGTAATGAATCAAATGGACTTAACAGACATCTATAGAACATTCCACCCAAACAGGAAAGAATATACCTTCTTCTGAACACCTCATGGAACTTCTCGAAAATTGACCACATACTCGGTAACAAAGCAAACATCCGCAGACACAAAAAAATTGGAGTAACCACCTGTGTCTTATCAGATCACCATGGAGTAAAGTTAGAATTTATCAACAATACCACCCCCAGAAACCCTACAAACTCATGGAAACTGAACAGTCAACTACTGAACCACCCTGGGTCAAGGAAGAAAGAAAGAAAGAGAGAGAGAGAGAGAAAGAAAGAAAGAAAGAGAGAGAGAGAAAGAAGTCTTCCTTGAATTCAACGAAAATGAAGACACAACATACCCAAACCTATGGGACACTATGAAAGTAGTGCTAAGAGGAAAGTTCATAGCACTAATGCCCACATAAAGAAAACGGGGAAAGCTCACATTAGAGACTTAATAGCACACCTGAAAGCTCTAGAAAAAAAAAAGAAGCCGACTCATCCAGGAGGAGTAGAAGACTGGAAATAATCAAACTGAGGGCTGAAATCAACAAAATAGAAACACAGAAAACAATCCAAAAAAGCAATGAAACAAAAAGCTGGTTCTTTGAGAAAATCAACAAGATTGACAAACCCCTATCCAAACTAATCAAAAGGCAGAGAGAGAACACTCAAATTAACAAGATCAGGAATGAAAAGGGGGACATAACAACAGACACTGAGGAAATTCAGAGAATCATTAGGTCTTACTACAAAAGCCTGTACTCCACAAAATTGGAAAATGTAAAAGAAAGGGACTTTTTTTTAGATAAATACCATATGCCTCAGTAGATTTTAAGTGACCTTGGGGTAAATTTAGTTAGACATGTACTTAACCATTCAAAAGACAGATGTATGTATAATTTGTCAAAACTTTACCTCACCAATAGTGAATTCATTACAACAGGTAAAACTCATAGCCCTGGAAGAAACTGAACACTTCAGCAGTGCTCTTGTTTATTCTAAGACCCACCCACCCCAGTGGAGTCCTGAAACCAGAGATACCAGATGCTGAGCATATGGTGTGTGTCTCTACATCTATGACGACCGTTTTCAGTAAGAAATTAGTGTCAACAGTAATAAGATGGGACAGTTGTGGTAAAATGATGGCTACTCTGCCGTGCCAGGCATTCACACAGTGTGAATATACTGGACAGAAGGAAGATGCATGTCACACACAGGACACTGTTGAGAGTTCACTATGCTACTGAGCACTGTAATTTCAAAATAAAGAGTATTTCTGTAATTTTCCATTTACATTTTCAGAACAAATTTAATCAGAGGTAACAAAGTTTGCATAACAAAAGCAAGGATATGGCGAAACTACTATATTGACTAAAATTGGGAACTTGCTTAAGAGAGTTTTCTTTTGATGAGTCACCTATTAACTGCGGCCTAAATTCAGTCACCCTCCACATAGTCAAAGAAAGAGTTGTCTACAACTATGGGGTTATTCCAGTCTCTTTGTCTACAACTATGGGGTTATTCCAGTCTCTACAATTGCCTCATATGTCCAGACATAGGAACCTGAAATTGAGCCAGTCTTTGAAGAGCAGTAGGCTACTCATAGTGGCGGGGGGAGGGGAAGGTGACACCAGCCAATCAGAAGCATAGTCAGTGAACGTGAAACAATGCGCTTCTGATGAGGGTGTGGCCTGGAAAACGGCTTTTTGACAAAACTGTCATTTGATGGATCAGGTATGGACAGACATGGCACTTCCGCTATCTTCAAAATAATGTCACCAGAACCCTTTCCTGTTCTCTGTATTCCTGAAAGATCTAGTCCCTAATCTAGGCTCAAGCTTTTCTTCAGCCTTGGAGAACAGAGGTATGTGGGAATAGCAGAGCCAAAGGGAAGCCAGTATCACAGCTAATAGACATAGAGTGGTAGTCAAGTCAATGTTTATATTCCTGCCAGCCTTTTAGTTAAGTTAAAAGTTAGTTTGCAGGCTTGCATCCCATTTGTCTTGGGTATTCTGTATTTCTTTTTCATCAAATAGTGAGTGCCTACCATGTAAAGATGCTAGAAAGACCCTATGGGAAAAACAAAGACAAAAACTGATCTCTAAAGAGGGATTTACAGTTCAGAGGGAAACGATATGAACAGGCCAAGAGGTTACTGACCTAGAAGTTTATAGGCACTAAAACCATTAAGAGCTCATGAGTGAAGTTGGCAGATAGAGTGGTCAAACAAGCTTTTGTGACACCATTCCTTTCAATCCATTTCCCTTCTGTTCTGTTTAAAAATGACTACGTTGTTGATGAAAAGTTGAGCATAACCTGAAAAACTAGTAGAAAATACTACAAGAGATGATTAGGGAAATAATGGGAGTAACTTATCCTAATTTCTCCACATCTTCATTTCTTGGTACTGCTAAATTTTCCTAAAGCCATGAAAGGTACACTCTGATTTATCCAGAAAATATGTGTGGTGTCTTTGCATCCTCACTTGCTCTTTCATTTGGGCGGTTTTCATTCCTGGTTGTATTTCCACAGCGCTTACACTTACATTCTGCTTGACTATGATAGAATTGGCCCAGCAATGGTACAGAGGGCCATGGACATGTACTTAAAATATTAAACTATTCTTTTCTGTGGGTTATAACATCCCCAAGGTGTCAGGTTTTATGTTTTGGGTGTTTTTGTTTTTCAAGACAGGGTTTCTCTGTGTAGCACTGGCTGTCCTGGAACTTGCTCTGTAGACCAGGCTGTCCTTGAGCTCAGAAATCCACCTGCCTCTGCCTCTTGAGTGCTAGGATTAAAGGAGTGAGCTACCACTGCCTAGCAACCCTAATCCCAGTGCTTAGGAGGAAGAAGCAGGTAGACCTCTGAGTTCAATGCCAGCCTAGTCTAAACAGTGAGTTCCAAGGCAACCAGAAAAGTTCATAAAGTCTTACTACAGTGTGAGTGTATCTGTGGAGAGTAAACATCTCTGCCACTATCATTTACTAATGTTGCAGAACTTACAGCAGAAAGATTCTTCTTAAATAGAAAATTTCTATTTTATTCTTAGGAAGTTTTATAATAAAAACTCCCAGCTATTTATTTTAGATATCCTTGCCTTTTAATTAAGCTCATGAACAAATAATCTTTCGTGTGTTGGTGTACTCCTGTGATCCCTAGCATTTGGGAAGTGGAGGCAGGAGGATCAGATGAAGTCTGAGGCTGCCTAGACTACGTGAGTCCATTATGTGTATCTCTTATACACAATAATTCCAGTTTCACTTTTACTTCCATCTTTTTCATCTCAAAATGAACCTGATTTCCTTCCTTAGTAATCATAACAGAAAACTGCCACGTCCTCAAATCACATTTAGAGCAACAGAATCTTTTTTTGTTGTTTGGTCTTTTGAGATAGGGGTTCTCTGTGTAACAGCCCTGTCTGTCTTGGAACTAACTCTTGTAGACCAGGCTGGCCTTGAACTCACAGAGATCCACCTACCTCTGCCTCCCGAGTGCTGGGATTAAAGGTGTGCGCCACCACTGCCGGCAGAACAACAGAATCTTAGCACGCTTGTGTGTGTATGTATATGTGGAATGGTGGGAGGCAGGTAATTGTACATGGTGTGGATGTGTGTGTGTGGAGGCCAGAGGTTGGCACCAGATATCCTGTCTTGATCACTCTCAGTCTTTATTGTCGGGGCAGGATCACTCATGAAGATGATTGATTTGGCAGACTGACAGGCCAGTGAGCTTGAGGAAGCTCCACATCCCCAGTGCTTACATCACATTTATGTTTTTTAGGGATCCGAACTCAGGTTCCTATGTGTGTGCCATCTCTCCAGCCCTTAGTTTATGTTTCTAGTAAATAAAAAGAAATTAAGTGCGGGAGATTGAAATGTGGGTTGAATACAGTCAGCATACATCTTTTGTGCCTGGAGAGATGGCTCAGTGGTTAAGAATGCTTGCCACTCTTCTAGATGACCTAAGTTCAGTTCCCAGCTCACAGCTGCCTGCAACTCCAGCTCCAGAGGATCTGACACACTCTTCTTGCCTCCATGGTAATCATAATACATGACATACAAACAAACAGACACACACACTCATGAGTGTGTGTGCACATAAATTTAAATTTTTAAAAAAATACATTGTATGAAATTCTCTAAGACTTAAAAATAATGTATTTTAAGAGAGTATTAAGTGGCCAGGAATGGTAGTACAAGCCTTTAATGCCAGCACACAGGCAGGAGGCCGTGAGTTCAAGGCCAACCTGTTCTACACACTGAGTTCCAGAACTACATAAAGAGGCTGTTTATGTAAATATTCATAAAGATGGAATATTCATCCTTATGTTGTTTCTATTTACCTCCCCATAATTACCAGTCGCTGGACCTAGTTGAGCCTTCTGGAAAAAACCAAAACCAAATCTAAAACATGTCCTATGTAGTATTGAAACTTATGCAAAAGGGTCTACAATGTGCATATGAGAATACAATATTAGCAAGATTGGAGGGGTTCATAGCAATGTTCAGAGCATACTAGAACTAAAATCATTTCTCATTTGTATAAAATTAGATTTTAATTTATAGGTCATCCTATATATTTCTGAAGATTTTTTTATTTGCATATGTGTTCATGTCTTTGTGAGTATATATACACATGCTTGTGTTCATTTCTGTGTGAGGGCAGAAGCCAGAAGAGGGCATCACATATCCTCTACCACTCTGCCTATTCTTTTGAGGCAAGATTTCTCCTTGAACCTGTGGTTTGTGTTTTCTCAGCTAGCCTGGAAGCTAGCAAGCCCCAGCAATCCTTCTGTCTCCTCCCTCTCAGAGCTGGGGTTACAGGCATGTGCTGGACTCCTGGATTATGTGTGTGCTGGGATCTGAACACGGGTCCTTACAATTTCTCAGCAAGTGCTCTTAACTGCTGAGCCATCCCTTTCCTATATTTTTATTTTCTAAATCAGCAGTTTTGCAAGCAGTAGCCAATGAGAACAAAGTTGAGATTGTTAACTGGTCAGGAGAGAGGAGAAAGACTGACATCTTTCTAAGTGTTGCTCATCCTACCTCAGTTCTCCCTCATCTCTGCATCTCTGAGACCCATCAGAGCATCCAGGCCTAGAACGGCCATGCTGTTTAAAACCACAGTTCTTGATAGAGCAGATCTTTCCACTGAAGAAGAAAACGACAATATTCCTTTTTCTCCTAATGCCTCCCATAATCTTCAGTCTTGCTTGAACAGAATTAACCAAGGGAGGTCTTTTGTGGTTGCAGGAGCACACATAACATTGTTTAGGGACCCATGTTTTCCAATTACTCTGCTACCTTTACATTTAAGTCAAAATATTTGAAAACAATTACCATTTTTACCCCTGTTATCTCCTAACAATATTTCTAATCTCTGTTTTTACTCTTCATATTCAATAGTCAACAAAACAGGAAAAGTAAGTGGACTAAACCCATCTTCTAGGTCAGATTTGAGTAGCCTGCATGTGCCTGAACACTTGATCTAGATGGCCAATAAACAGGAAAGGGAGCTCGATCTCATCAGTACCCTCAGAGAAACACAAAACCTACTGAGATAGTACACTTCTAAAAATCACAGTGACAGAGCTTAGAGATGGTTCCGCGGGTGAGAGTACTCGCTGCACGGGCATTGGGACCTGCGTTCAAATCCCCAGCACCTACATCAAAGCCAGCCTTGGCTATGCCTGCTATATCCGGCACCAGCGAGAAACAGAAGAATCACTGAGGCTTGCTGAATGCCAGGCTAAAGTTCAGTGAGACAGCCTGCCTCAGAGGCATAAGGTAGAGTTATCAGAGCACTCCACATTATCTTCTGGTTTCCCATGTACATGAAGGCACATGCTCCCATACACACATATGCATGCACCACACACACACACACACACACACACACACACACACACACACACACACGTTGACCGAGGTTTCTGATCCACCAGGTCCTGCAGTCATTAAGTCCCAAAGAAATACACAGAGGTCTGCATTAATCATAAACTGATTGGCCTATTAGCCCAGCCTTCTTATTAACTCTAATAACTTATATTAGCCCATAATTCTTGTCTGTGTTAGCCATGTGACTTGGCACATTTTTCGGTGAGGCAGTCACATCTTGCTTCCTCTGCATCTGGATGATGGTTGCAGACTGACTCTTTACTCTCCCCAGAATTCTCTGGTTCTCATTGTCCCTCCCACCCCTATCTACTTCCTGCCTGGTCACCCCTATACTTCCTGCCTGGCTACTGGCCAATCAGCATTCTATTAAACAAATACAAGAAACAAATCTTTTTTTAATATTTATTTATTCATTATGTATACAATATTCTGTCTGCGTGTATGCCTGCAGGCCAGAAGAGGGCACCAGACCTCATTACAGATGGTTGTGAGCCACCATGTGGTTGCTGGGACCTTTGGAAGAGCAGGCAATGCTCTTAACCGCTGAGCCATCTCTCCAGCCCCAAGAAACAAATCTTTACAGGGTAAAAATATTGTCCCAGGCGTGTGCACACGCGCGCACACACACACACACATTTTATTTTTAAATCACAATAATACAATTTTGTAATTAGTTGGTTTTATTTTTTACTCTTTCAGCTCTTTACTCTTTGGGGGACCCTCCATGCAATTCCCAAATAAATCATGCAGAGTCTTAGTCTTTCTTATAAATATCC
This sequence comes from Ondatra zibethicus, assembly GCA_004026605.1. Lineage (NCBI taxonomy): Eukaryota > Metazoa > Chordata > Mammalia > Rodentia > Cricetidae > Ondatra > Ondatra zibethicus. Next base: position 14,400 of record PVIU01028617.1, read on the forward strand.
AACTTTAGCTTGGCTTATTTATAGCCGGCTTTTCTTAAATTATCCCGTCTACCTTTTACTTCTGGGATTTTATCTTTCTCTATTTCTGCATATCTTTCTTTACTTCTTACTCCATGACTTCCTGTGTAACTGGGTGGCTGGCCCCTGGAGTCTTCCTCTCCTCCTCTTTCTTGCTCCTTGATTTTTTTCTTCCCAGATGTCTTCTCCTTTTTATTCTCTCTGCCTTGCAGCCCACCTAGCCCCTTCCTGTCTAGCTATTGGCCATTCTGTTCTTTATTAGACCAATCAGGTTTTTCAGATATGTAAAGTAACACAGCTTCACCATGTTAAACAAATAAAACATAAAAGAATGCAACACATTTTGCATCATTAAACAAACGTTCCACAGCAAAAATAAATGTAACACACCTTAAAATAATATTCTACAACACAATTTAGCTGGGATAAACAGCAACTGAACTTCAGTACCAGCTTTAGAAAAGCTGTTTGGCAAGATCTTCTGAAGTTTGAGCTGTGGTATGACATGTATTTTGTATGTATAAGTCCCTGGACTCAACTCCTAGCTTCAAAATGAAAAGAAATGGGGTTGGGGAGATACCCCAATGGATAAAATGCTTGTCAAGCATGTGCAAAGACTCAAGTTTGGATCTCCATCACTTAAATGCCAGGTGGACATGGTCCATCACCTATAATGTCAGTGTTTATAAGGCAGGATATCCAGAGCAAGCTAGCTAACTAAACTAGCTATATTGGAGATCTCTGGGTTCAACTGAGACACCTAACAATATTTGGAAGGTGCGGCTTGATCAAGGAAACTCCTAAAGTCAGTCTTAAGTTCTACACATACACACACACACACACACACACACACACACACAGAGAGAGAGAGAGAGACAGAGACAGAGACAGAGAGAGACAGAGAGAGAGAGAGAGCGAGCAGAGCAAAGAAAACAATCTGGACGAGTTCAGTGTGAGCCAAGAGTGGTGGCACATTGGTGTAATTATGACATTTGGGAAGCTGAGATAGGAAACATGTACATTTAAGGCCAGCCTGGGTAACACAGCAAGTTTGAGGTCAACTATATTAAGTGGGACCACTCAATGCCCAGACAAAAAATTCAGAAAGGCTAAAAGATGGCTCAGTGGCTCTTGCTGTTTTTACAAAGGACCTGAATTTGGTTCCCAGCACCAATGACAGGTGGCTCACAATGACTTGTACCTAACCTCAAGGAGGACCTGAAACTTCAGGTTTTCACAGACACCTGCACACACATAAATATGCGCACATGCACACACACACACACTTAAAAATAATAAAATAAATCTATTTTTAAAATCCAAGTTTTGCAGATGCTGCTGTCTCCTGTACTCACTTGCTGGCAAGCACACTCAGTCCCACTATATTCTTCAACACCACGATGGCAAGCCCTTTTACACATCATCTAGCCATTTGCAGACAGACAATCATCCAAAGACAGCAGAAAACTTTTGTGCTCTGAGCTTCAGATGGAAATAATTTGGTTATAAGAGACCCATAGAATTACTCCAGAATTCATGTGGCAGGGTGGTCACCTTACAGGCCATAATGTGCAGATGTCAGAGTGGAAGTCAGTTCTCTCTCCAGCATGTGAACTCTGAGGATCAAACTCAGGCTGTCATGCTTGCGTGAAGTCTAATTGGTAAGCTTCTGGCCAATGACTCTGTCGCAAAATGGAGATGGGTGGATTTCTGAGGATGACTTAACATGGAGGCTGTCCTCTCACCTCTGCATGTATCTTCACACACATGTATCTATCTGCACACACATGTGTCTATACACACATTAATATTTTTAAGTTCAAGGTCAGGACTGGAGAGATGGCTTGGTGGTTAAGAGCGTTTGCTGCTCACTCATGAGGATTGGAGTTCAGACCCAGCTCCTTCCTAGGGCAGCTCACAACTGCCTGTAATTCCAGCTCCAAGGGATCAGATGTCCTCTTCTTGCCACCTGTGGGTATCATACACATATACAGGCATACATGAGTGCATGTGCACACGCGCACACACACATATACACACTCACATGTGTGTGCACATGCGTGCACACAGGCATACACAGAGTAAAATCTCTTTTAAAAGTGCCAAGGTCGCTGGGCAGTGGTGGCACGTGACTTTAATCCCAGCACTTGGGAGGCAGAAGCAGGCAGATCTCTGTGAAATCGAGACCAGTCTGATCTCTGTGAGATAGATCGAGGCCATCGTGGTCGACACATCGAGTTCCAAGACAGGCCAAACCTGTTACGCAGAGAAATCCTGTCTCAGGAAAAAAAAAAAAGGAAAAGAAAAAGTGCCAAGGTCATTCTCACCTATGTGGTGAGTTTATAGCCAGCCTGGGCTACATGAGAACCTGCCAAAAGAATTTTTTGAAAGTTTTAAAAATTTTTTAAAGTTCTTAAAAGGGGATGGAGAGATGGTTCAGCAGCTAACAGTGCTTGCTGTTCTTGCAGAGGACCTGGGTGGGTTCAATTCCCAGCCCCCACATGACAGCTCACAACTCTCATTAGATACAGACCTAGGATACCTGACACCCTCTTCTGGCCTCAGGGGACACCAGGCAGCAGGCACGTGATACTCAGACTTAAACACTGGCGAAACATTCACACACACACACGAAATAAAAATAAACCTTTGGGGGGGGGAGGGTGCAAGCAAGCAGCTCTGTTTTCTAATTCTAGCGCTGTGTCATAGAGTCCTGTGAGGAGACCATGGTGGGAGATTTGCCGTGGAGATCACAAGAATGAAAGAGTTTGCGCTGTGAGTCAAAACCACGACTGATAACCTCAAAAGACACATTATCAAGAAAAAGTCGCTAAGGGAAGCCATCATATAATCTCATAATAGACACCCATCCCCCAAAATAAACAATTCTCAACCTAGAAATATGAGGAAAACACCAACAGTTTTTAAATAAATTAAAGAGGGCAACACAGAATCTGAAACAGAGCAGGCAGAAATCCCAGAGGAGATGAGAAATGAAAGGAAGATGGGAAAGTTAGTTGACAGTCTCGGGAATACACGAAAGGAAGCAGAAGGAAAAGCGACAGAACTTGGAGACAGATCTTTGGGACTGTTAGTGTCAGACATAAAGAATAAAAGAGAAAGTGTGAAGAAAGACATATAAGAGCTTTGGGATACCCTTAAAAAAACAAGCATTCAGATCATTGGCACACCTGAGGGAGAAGAACTATGGGTCGGAGGCACAGAAAGCTCTTCAGCAAAATAGCAGTAGAAAACTTTCAGGACAGGCTCCAAAGCCACAGAGAAACCCTGTCTTGAAAAACCAAAAAAAAAAAAAAAAAAGAAAAAAAAGAAAAAAAAAAAAAGAAAGAAACTTTCCAAATCTTGGGAACGACATGGACATCTGGGTACAAAAAGCATTCATATACTCTAAGACACATGACAATAGAAGTACATTGCCAGGACTTATTATAGTTATTAAAAGTACAAGACAGGGCTGGAGAGATGGCTCAGAGGTTAAGAGCACTGGCTGTTCTTCCAGAGGTCCTGAGTTCAATTCCCAGCAACCACATAGTGGTTCACAGTCATCCATATAATGAGATTTGGTTCCCTCTTCTGGAGTGCAGACACTATACTGAATACACAATAAATAAATAAGCAAATAAATAAATCTTTAAAAAAATAAATGTACAGGACAAAGGAAGAATATTGCCTGCTAGAGAGAAATGTCAAGTACCATTTAAGGGAAAATTCTTTAGCACTTCCGTGAGTCTGTGCGTGGTTCTAGCGATCAAATCTACCCATCATAACTGCAAGCAAACAAACCTGGGTCCTGCAGAAGAGCAGGAAGCACTCACGTTAGCTAAACCGCTCCTCCAGCCTCCATTGGACTCCCTTTGCTCATTTCTTGCTGAAACCACTGCTCACCCAGTATCAAACATGGTGGCCAACAAGACTGACTCAGTATTAGAGCTTTCCTGTTGTATACATGGATCTCACTGTAGATCCCAGGCAGGCCTTGAACTTTCTCTCCTCCTGCCTTCACCTTTCAGGTCCTGGGATTATAGGTAAGTGTTACCATAGCTTTACTTTCCTTACGAATATCATTTGTCCATATTATTGCCATATATATTGGCTGGTTGTGTGTGCCAACTTGACACTAGCTAGAGTCATCAGAGAAAGGAGCCTCAGTTGAGGAGATGCCTTGATGGAATCCAGCTGTAAGGCATTTTCTCATTTAATGATCAATGGGGGAGGGCCCAGCCCATGGTGGGTGGTGCCATCCCTGGGCTGGCCA
>PVIU01028618.1:0-18703 GCA_004026605.1 Ondatra zibethicus
TGTTGATAGATGAAGGTTCTGTGGTGATATTTAAGATATCAGTCTGAGTACAGGGCAAGTCAAGATCTGGCCCCCTCTCCTCTATTTCTTAGGGTCTTAGCTGTGGTCATCCTTGTGGATTCCTGGGAATTTCTGTAGACCCAGGTTTCTGCTAATCCTATAATGTCTCCCTCAATCAAGGTATCTCTTTTCTTGCTCTTATCTCTGTCCTTCCTCTATCACAACTATCCTATTCCCTCAAGTTCTCCTCACCCCTCCTCTTCTACCCTCTTCTTCCCTTTCCACCCTCTCTTCTTCCCCTACCCTTATGCTCCCAATTTTGTCAGGTGATCTTGTCTATTTCAACTTTCCAACTGGATCTATATATGTTTTTCTTAGGGTTTACCTTATTACTTAGCTTCTCTAGGATCATGAACTATAGGCTCAATATCCTTTGTTTATAGCTAGTATCCATTTATGAGTGAGTACATACCATATTCATCTTTTTGGGTCTGGGTTACCTCACTCAGGATAGTGTTTTCTAATACCATCCATTTTGCTTGCAAAATTCAAGATATCTTTTTTTTTTACTGCTGAGTAGTAGTCTAATGTGTAAATGTGCCACATTTTCTTTATCCATTCTTTGGTTGAGGGGCATCTAGGTTGTTTCCAGGTTCTGGCTATTACAAATAATGCCGCTATGAATATAGTTGAACAAATGCATTTGTAGTTTGAGTGAGCATCTTTTGGGTATATTCCCAAAAGGCTGTATCCTGAGGCAGGTTGATTCCCAATTTTCTGAGAAACTGCCATATGATTTCCAAAGTGCTTGTACAAGTTTTCATTTCCACCAACAATGGATGAGTGTTCCCCTTACTTAACATCCTCTCCTGTATAAACATTGGTGTTTCTAATCTTAGCCTGACTGGTGTAAGATGGTATCTCAGAGTTGTTTTAATTTGCATTTCCCTGATTTTTAAGGATGTTGAACATTCCTTTAAGTATCTTTTGTCCATTTGAGATTCTTCTGTTGAGAATTCTCTGCTTAGTTCTGTACCCCATTTTTAATTGGGTTATTTAGAACTTTGATGTCTAATTTCTTGAGTTCTTTATATAATTTGGAGATCAGTAATTTTTCTGATGTGGGGTTGGTAAAGATCTTTTCCCATTCATTGGGCTGCACCATTTAAACTTTAAGTCTTTGAAGAAAGATATTGAAGAGGATACCAGAAAATGGAAAGATCTCTCATGCTCCTGGATAGGTAGGATTGACATAGTAAAAATGGCAATCCTACATAAAGCAATCTATAGATTCTATGCAATCCCCATAAAAATTCCAACACAATTCTTCACAGACCTTGAAAGAACAATAATCAATTTCATATGGAAAAACGAAAAAACTCAGGATAGCAAAATCAATCCTAGAATTTCCGGAGGGCTCACCATCCCTGACATCAAGCTATATTACACAGCTACAGCAATGAGAACAGCTTAGTACTAGCATAAAAACAGGGAGGTTGACTAATTGAATCAAATCAAAAACCCAGGTATTAATCCACATACCTATGAACACCTGGTTTTTGACAATGAAGCTAAAAATTATACAATGGCAAAAAGAAAGCATCTTCAACAATGTTCTTATAAAGAACAAATAGTTTAAGAAAAACTTGTGAGATCCTCAATTTTCTTATAAAAAAAATACAACCAAGCCATAATGTAGGCACAGTGAGTGTTTCCTTAAATAGTGTTTAAAACCTTCTAGCTAAATGATTGCAAAAAGCAACATTTTCTAAAAAAAAAAAAAAATACCGATGAAACTTTGGCCTGAAACTAGGCAAGTAGCCAATTAATTGTGGTGTGGGACAATTCTGTATTCTGTTTATTTACGTTTTAAATAAACACTGATTGGCCAGTAGCCAGGCGGAAAGTATAGGTGGGACGGCCAGACAGGAAGTAGAGGCAGGGCAATGAGAACAGGAGAATTCTGGAAAACAGGAAGCTCCCTTGGCAGTCCTGCCCAGGCCACAGAACAAGCAGGGTGTAACCTGCCCTGCCGAAAAAGGTACCAAGCCATATGGCTAAAAGAGATAAGAATAATGGGTTAATTTAAGTTGTAAGAGCTAATACAAAGCCTGAGCTAATGGGCCAATCAGTTTTATAACTTATGTAGACCTTCTGTGTAATTTCTTTGGGACCTAATGACTGTGGGAACTGGGCAGGACAGAAACCCCAACAAGCAGGCCCTCATGTTACAAAATTGAGACTAGATAGGCCATGGGCCCAGGGGCAAACCAAACATTGTTGTTCTGCCATAGGAACACAGCAATGCAATGACTCCTAATACCTCTGCTATATTCATATGTCAGTATTTTGTTCAGCCATCATCAATAAGGACCCTCTTGCAATATATGGTAACTAAAACAGAGATCCATAAGTGGACAATGTGCAAAGAGTGAGAGGCTTTGGAACCTTCAATTCTAGACGGGATGTCTTCACTACACCACTCCCTTCAGGAATCAGAGAGGTGGAAAGATTGTAAAAGGCAGATGGGCGGGATGACACAAAGGAAACGGTGTCTTCCAGACACATCAAGACTGATGCACATATGCACTGATATATGCAGCAGCAAGCACAAGGCCTGCACAGGTTTGAGCTTTGAGAGGGAAAGTGGGCATGAGATCCCATCCATAACCAAAATATGATCTCCAAATGGCATCCACTTTCAAAGTAAAATTTAGTTTTTTCCATTGGAGGCTTTCTGGGTATATAAACTATACTTAAAGGTAGAATTCAGGCCCAGATCAAATAATGTTAATGTAAAACTTGGAAGTCTGAAATTACTGCAGGAAAAACATAGGTGAAGAACTTACAGATCAAGGCAAAAGCAAGGGCTTTCTGAACAGAAGAACTCCAGTAGCTCACGAAATAATAGCAAGAACTGGCAACTTTGATTGCATGAAATTAGAAAGCTACATAGCAAAGGAAGCAATTACCAGAAAGAGCAGATGGCACACAGAGGGGAAAACTCCTTTCCCACCTATTCATCTGAAATATGATTAATATCCATCATATACAAATAACTAAATTTAAATACCAAAAGAATAGTTCTATCAACAAATAGAGGAATGAATGCAACAAATAGGTCTCGAAATAAGAATTACAAATGTCTGATAGGCATTTTGCAAAGGTGTACAGCATGCTTAAATCTCAGGAAAAAAGGAACAAAGAAACTGCTTTGTGATTCTACCTCATCCCTGTCAGAATGATGACCAGCAAGAAAACAAAATAAACCTCAAAAAAAAAAAAAAAAAACCTCAGGAAGGATGCAAGAAATGGAACTCTTACACATAGTCATATGAGGGTAAATTACTGAAGCCTCCATGGAAATCAGAACAGAGATTCCTTGAAAATCTGTCCAGTTTTCTTTTTCTTGAATATATGCCTGAAGGAAGCAAAGTCATCATAAATCGTGATAATTCCTTATATCACCATGCTCCTTGTGTCACAGTTCACAATAGAACTCAGTCTAGGTTCTCTTTTACAGACAAATGCATTAAAATGTGTTACTTGTACAATAGCATTTTAGTCAGCCATAAAACAGCACATAATTATGCCATTTCCATACGTTAGAACAACAGATCATCAGGATAATTAAATAACTCAGAATTAGAAAGATATATATTGCATATTTTCTCTCATATATGAAATCTAAACATTCAAAGTCATAAAGGCATGGGGGACTATTTTAGAAAATGAAAGAAAAAGTCAGGAGTAAGAATTAGGACAAGAGAGTTAATTGTGGGATGAATATGATCAAAGTATGTTATATATATATACAATGCTATAATAAAACCATTTTGTAAAATTAGAAGCTACAATACAATAAAGTGGGAAATATCTAAATTGGAAATATGGGGTTATTAGATTTGGTACCCTGTTAAATTCCTTTATCCTCTGGTAAGTGGTTTGAATTTCCAAGTTGTCTTAGATATTAACATGATAAGAATAATCTCCAAAAGCATCAAATGAAATACCCTAGTTTTAGACCTATAGATCATGTGACTAATAAATTGGGTCACTTTAATAACAGTTGGAAAGAGAAAGAGGTAGCAAACAAAACTCATGTAATTGTAAAACACGAGCAGGTTGATAACATTAGACTGCAATCACACTTTCCTTTCTACAATTTGATCATTCAATTCATCAATCATACATAAATTCCCTTTGTGATAGAGGAAATAGTACACTTCTATTACCCATAGGAGCATGAAACCAGTCACATTGATTCTAGAAGGAAAATCCCTGTTGTATTCATACTGTGGATGCACCTTTCATCACACTGCCATGCAATTAGGATGAAGCTGCCAGTTCCCAAATTTTCAAGGAAATAAAAAGAGGAAACTGGACCCTATGTCTAATATCCTGACTCTTTTCTGTGATGACTTTCTCTCTCATCTGTCTCAGAGCACAGGTGGAAATCTCCTGATACTCTGTGTACAATATTATTGCTTCAACGAATCCATGGTTAAAGAAGACAGAGGCCAATGCCACTGAGCACTGTCTCCAGCCATAGGGAAAGAGAAGAACTGTCTGTGTATCCAGCTTTCTAGCTGTTCAAGAAGCTGTGCAAACAACTGATTTCTACAGCTCCTGAATCCCAAAATTGACTGAATCTATACTATAATATTGTTGGGAAATGGCACATCTCACAAGATCTAAAAAGAAATATATAAACGAGGCCCAACTAAACAAACTCTCTATAAATGGATATTGGAAAAGCAAATTATGAAATACCTCACAAAGAACTCAAAATACCCAAAGGAAGATGCTCTTAATGACCCCTAATGACCAAGGTGTGAAAAGAAAAAGAATTTCAATGAAAGGAATTTATGTTGAAAAACAAAGATTAAGCTGGAATGATTTCTAACTGAAGTTAAAAAAATAATCACGAGTATGGAGCAACAGCAGAATACATCAAAATAAGAAGGAGCAGTAAATTCAAATGTAGGTCACTGTAAATTACCTAGTCAGAAAACAATAACAAAAAGAATGAGAAAAATAGAAGAAAGTCTAAGGCCTTTGTAGGAAACTAAATAGTTTGTCAATATCCATACTTTGTTCAACATAGAAGAAGGAGCAAAATAGACAAAATACATATTTATTTACCTTTTAAAATAGCTGACAAACTTAAAAATCTGGAAAAGTAGATTGATGTCTCAGTAGACTACAAAAACAGGGCACACAATAAAATTATCAAACACCATTTATTCACAACTGAATGCTTGATATGGTACAATGAATAAAGGTGTTTGTTGCCAAAAGTGATCATGTTACTTCCATATCTGGGACCCACACGATAGTTAAGAACTTACTAATTAGATATGAACTGTTGTACACACATGACCACACAAAGACATAAATTTTTAAAAAAGTAAAGTCACAGCTTAGAATATTTTGAAAACTATGTACAAGGAAATTCCAATAACTCTCTAAGTGTACTTCTCAGTAGATACTTTGCAAGATGGAAAGGAAGGCACTGATATATTAAAAGTAGCAAGAGAATAAAACTTACAACGAAAGCTACAGTATTTATAAAAATCTGTCCTCAGAACTTGAAAGAGCAGTATTTTGTACTTAAAAGCTTAGTCTATCATTACTACCATCTTACAAGAAATTCTCGAGGAAGGCTTTAAAGTGGTGTAAAAAAAGTAAAACACAACTGAAAACATTAAATAGACAACTAATTGGTAAACTTTTATATGGGTAATAGATATAGCTGACCATATATGTGTAAGTATAGATATATAAACAGAGAATACTATAATGGTGGAATATATGGCAATTTCAGTGCTCTAACAAAATACATGAAAGGATATGTCTATAAGAATATGTTGATAGATACTCAACTTAAAACGATATGAGTTTTAGTATTAATAATAGAAATGTGAGTTTAGCATTAATAATAGAAATGAGTAAGAAGAAATCAAATACAGTCTTTTTATACAATTATGGTTCATTTGCTATTAGCTTAAATTATATTGTTGTAAACCTTTTCATGCAAATTCTGTGGCTAATAAAAGAAAATACATACAAACGACAATGAGAAAGGGCCAGGTATGGTCGTAGACACTTTTATTTAATCCCAGCAGCAGGTGCCATCTGTGAGCTGGCAGCCAGCCTAGTCTACATAGCAAATTCAAGGCTAACCAGAGATACATAATGAAACCTAATCTCAAAAGAATAAGAAAGCGATAAAGAAATGGTTGAGGCTTTAATGTTATTGAGTGTGTCACTCAAGAATTCAAGTGATAGAAGCTTGATCCCCAGTATGGGAATTAATAAGAGGTTCCTGAACTTTTCTGATATTAGGCCTCTTGGAATGGCTTTGGTCATTAGGGGCATTATCTTTGGAAGAGATTAATGTACTTGTTGCTGAACCTCTATCAGCTCTTGCAAGAACAGTTGTTATAAAATGAGGCTACTCTCCATGCTTGCCCCCTTCTACATGGCCAGACCTTTTCTATTGGTATACTCTGTCATTATATAGACAAAGAGATCTTTTCTATCAAATTGTCTTAGACCTCCAGCTTCTGAAAATATGAACCATGCTTTTAAAAAAAGACACATTTTCCATCAGTTTCAGGTATTTTGTCACAGAAACAGAAAGTGGGCTAGGCTAACACTGAAATCAAAAAATTAAATTATGGATGTAGATACACAGAGAGTTAGATAAAAAATGATAGATGATAGATAGATAGATAGATAGACAGACAGACAGACAGACAGACAGGTTATACATAAACATAGGAAATCCTCAAGTCAAACAAGTACTTTAAATATAAATAGATAAATGTCCTAATCCTAAAACATTTTAACAGATAAACAAATTGAAAAACTATATATAGAAAATATAGGCTTATAGCTAAGATTCATTTTAGTTGTAAAGATGTCCATAGACTATAGGTAAAAGCAAGAAAATATAATCCATGCACATAGTAATATTATATATGCTAACTAGATAAATTTCCATAAAAATGAAAAATAAAGAAAACAGAAATAAGCAAAAAAAGAGAGAGGTAGTCATACTCAGAATATGCAAAATCGTCTTTAAACAAAAATTATTTCAAGAGACTGAGAAAGACATATGATTATGAAAGGATGAGATCACCAGAAGTATAACAGTCATATAGTCATACAAAACACTCCCACAAACACAGAGGGATGAGTTCATCATAGTATTCTAATAAGACATAAAGAAAAGGTTGATGACTTAAAGTAATAGGACATTTTTTAATACCTGACTTTCAATAATAGGTGGAGCTTCAAGACAGAAGATCATTAAGGAGGATTAGTCAAATCATATATAACTATAGCTTCAGATACTCAGAAGACAAAAGTAAGAGGATCACCTAAGCCCAGAATCCAAGACCATCCTGGGCAATAAAATAAGACAATGATCAATAATGAAATATAGGGCCTCAGTATACTATAGACCAAAGGAACATAATAAATATCAAACTATACTGAAAGCATCAGTATATACATTTTTTCAAAGCACATGGATTTATATTCAGGAAAGATCACATAAAATCATCAAACAAATTTTAACAATTTTGAGAATATTAAAACCTTACTAAGCATTTTAAATAAAAATCAGAGAAGGTTAAAATAAAACAAAGAAAGAGTCAGTAGAAGTCATTATTTATGGGCTGGTACAATGGCTCAGTAGGTAAAGTCTACTGCTTCACAAGCCTGAACTTGATCACAATGTACTGGTTAGTTTCTATCAACTTCTCACAAACTAGACATACCTGGGAAGAGAAATTTTCAATTTAGAATTGCTGCTAGAATATTATTGTATGGGCATGTCTATGGGATATTTTGATTGTCAAGTAATACTATTAGTGTCTCTGAGTAGGTAGACTTGAGCTGTATTGGAAAGGAAGTTGAGTAAGCTAAAAACCCGTGTTCCTCCATGATCTCTGCTTCATTTACTGACTCATGCTCTTGCTGTTATTTCCCTTGATGTTGGATTGGGTGACCTGTAGGCTAAAAGAAACTCTAACCTCACCAAGTTGCTTTGGTCTTGGTGTTTTCAAAGCAACACAAATCAAAGCACACAGAAGTTTGTTCAAGGAAAGTAGTACTGCTATGACATACCTGACCAGTTTGCTTAGGGGAGGATTATGAAGGATTTGGATCTTTGGACAGGAACATATGATTAATACCAAGACTACTGAGCTTAAAAGATAAGAATGTTGGGAGAAATAAACAAGATGGAGGCCTGGCTTGTGAGGTTTTGGAGGGAAGTTTGAAAGTCCATCAAAGACTTGATCAGAGCTATTTGTGTGATATTTTGGATGGAGAATATGTGATTTCTGGTTAGCTAGCTCTGAAGACTCAGCAACATAATCAGTATCATTAAAGCAAAATCTGGAAAGTGTTTCCTAGGAATGATTCCCCAGAAACTCTGGTCCAGGGGCCAAGGGTACACCTCAAGCTTGTAGCCAAAGTTGAAAATGTATAGGAATCTCCCCTCAAAAACACTTGTTTTGAGGGCATGAAGGAGTGATGAAAAGAAGCTGAGGCTTGACACATTGTGGCAGGGTTGGAGTCCCTGAAGAGAGGTCATGGGTGAAGGTGCAGTCTCAGTTTAGTGGAAACCCTAGAAATACCAGTGCTATGGAATGACCACAATGTGGCAGGGTTGGAGTCCCTGAAGAGAGGTCATGGGTGAAGGTGCAGTCTCAGTTTAGTGGAAACCCTAGAAATACCAGTGCTATGGAATGACCACCAAGGACAGAGACAGGTGTGGGATGAAGCCAGCCCAAGTCTACCAATCAAGTTGTGTGTGCTCACTGCTTTTATCTGAATCTACAGTGTGAGAGACGAACAAGTGTCACAGAAAGACAGGAGAAATGTGCTCTGGGGGAAGGAAAAGAATGAGTTTAAAGATTCGGAAAAGATTGGTACTAAGGAAACAGTGGTTGATAATTATTAAACTAGTTAACAAAATGAAAAAGAAATCTCTTTGGCTCTTGTAGTGTTTTGAAAGAAATTGGCCCTGATAGGCTCATAGAGAGTGGCATTATTTAAAAGAATTATAGCATGTGGCCTTGTTGGGGTAGGTTTGGGCTTTGGGGTTTCAGAAGTTCAAGCAAGGCCCAGTCTTTCTCACTCTCTTCCTGCTGCTTGCTTATCATGGGAAAGTCTGGTTATTTGAAGCGACGGACCCTACACTGAGACCACAGCAGAGAGTGTTCTGCTCTTGTTCAAATCTCTGTTGCTGTGATAAACCACTCGGAACAAAAGCAACCTGGGGGAGGAAAGGGTTTTCCTTACATATCCAGGTCAAGATTTATCACTGAGGAAAATCAGGGCAGCAACTAATACAGAAGCCAATGGGGAAACACTGATAACTGGCTCACTGCTCCTCTCTTGTGCTCAGTTAGTTTTCTTATGGACCACTGGACATCCTAGGACCACTGGAACAGGGGTGGTACCACCTCAGACTCCATCACCAGCTAGCAACAGATCTTGGCAGTGTCATCCACATGGTGCTAGTTTTGCAGGAATGAGAGATATACAAAATGACATAATCATAGAACTTTGTAGTGACCATGGCTCGAGAGAATCACTAAGGCCATGTAATGCATGACAACATTGAAGCCCCTGCAAGGAGGCCCTGAAATCCCAATACATTAAGCTATGGAAGTGAAGAACAAGTTAAAATGGAGATCCCAAGATGTTGGGAACCACCAAAAATTGTTGCAAACATCAAGTGGAGTTGGCCAAAGAAAAAAGATATGTTTTCTGCAGAAGGACAGTTCAGAGTTGGTGCAATTCAATCATAAGTCCCATATGTCAGACACAGAGTGTCAGGATTTGGTTTTTGTCCTGCTTGGTTTCAGTCTTGCTTTGGTCTGATCATCCCTTGATATGTCCTTATTTTCTCTTTTGGAATGCAAATGTTGAATCAGTCCCATTGTTTGTTGGACCTATATATTTGGTCCTAATAGGCTTTCAAATTTATGAGATTACCCAAGTCTCAGAACAGACTTTGTATTTACACATTTAAACAGTGTAGGAACTGTTAGACTACAGGGACTTTTGAAGATGGATTGAATACATTCTGCATGTAATATTACCAGGAGGCTATGGGGACAAGGGATTAATCAAAGGTTACAGCTTCGAAGTCATATGCTTGGGTACCAAGCTGACGTAGTGGTCTTGTCATGGTTTGTCCATTTGATGAGATTTAGACTCACCATGAAAACAAACCATTGTATGTGTCTTTTAGGGATTATCTAGATTAGGTTAATTTGGGAGAGAATTTCCACTCATTCAATGGGGTGAGATTCTAGTCTTAATTTTTTGAAGAGAGAGAATATGATCAAAGTACTTACATTTATTCCATTCTAATTCCTGATTGGATGCAATGTAACCAGGTGCCTCCTCTCACTCCTGCCTCCATGACTTTCCCACAGTGATGAACTATATACTAGTACTATGATCTAAAATAAACCTTTCCTTTCAGAAATTGCTTTATATCAAGTCCCAGCAACAAGAAAAGGAACTAAAACATATGATGAAAACTTTTACTGAAATTAGAAAACACAAATCACATTCTCAGGTTTCTTCAAATATTGTCTTGTACTACACAAAGTGATCTAGAGATGCAATACAAACTCTGTCAACATCTCAATGGCATTTTCTTTAAAGAAATACAAATAATACTAAAATTTGCATAGAAGAGAAAAGACTATAAACCAAAAAATAATTTTGTGTAATAAGGGCAGAGCTTGGTGTCTCACACTTTCTCATTTCAAAACTTATTACAAAACAACTGTATTCAAAGGAATATGAGATTGATATCAAAACATATACATAATAAAGAGGTCAAAAAGAAAACTATGTATATAATGTAAACTATTACTGTCAACTAAGCTATGCTTGTTTTCTTGTTTATTACAGGCTTTCTGTAGGAAAGTCTAAAACTTTCTGTGCTATGCAGACTGCCTTCATCTGTGTGCTGGAATCACAGGTATGTTCCACAACTCCCCACTGTAGTAATCTTTGAAAAGAGTATGTAGACTACATAATAGGGAAAGAAAAATACCTTCCGTAAATGGTGGTGTGCAAACATCAATATGCTAATGCAACAGAATCAAACTGGGTCAGTGTGTTACATGGCCACAAAACCAAATCACAAAATGTTAAAAACTTAAACATAGAACCCATATCTCTACAACCTCTAAAGCAAACCTAACAAACTTATTTTTTATCTTGAAATCCTTTTTATTTTACATTATGTGGGGGTGGCAAGTGCACATAAGTGAGAGTGCTTGCAGAAACCAGAAAGTGTTATATCTCATAGAGCTATAGATACAGGCAGGTGTCAGCCTCCCAATAAAAATTCTAGGGAGCAAACGTGGGTTCTCAGAAAGATCAGTGCATGCTCTTAACAACTGAGCCATCTCTTCGCTGCCCCCTTCTTTAATAGAAATTTTAATACATTGAATTAGGCAATGATTTCTTGGAAATCATATAAAAAGGACAGAGAGCAAAAGCAGCTCTAGATAAGGACTACATCAGGCTTTAAGGCACCATGACCTTGCCCTCACATATGTTAATAAGGCCATTATCAAACAGAAAATAAGCCAGCTAAGTGTTGATGAGGCTGTGGAGAAATCAGAGCCTCTGTGTATCCCTGGCATGATTATAAAACCGTGATAAAACTGTGGAAAATATTGGGGGCGCATCTTGAAAATTTCAATGAAGAGCTCTTATATGATCTGGCATTTCAACTCCTGGGCATTTGTACAAAAGAACGGAAATCAGTTTCTCTTTTGAAAAACATATTTTAATTATCGTATTCATGCAGCACTATTCATAATAGCTAAAAGGTGGAAACAAGCTAAAGACCCATCAATGCTAGGATAGATAATGAACACATGTTGCCTACAATGGGTACTATTATTCTGTCATAAAAGGGAAATCCTGTCAAATGCTACAACATAATAAACCTGGAGGTCATTATGCTAAATATTCCAGTTACAGAAAAACAAATATTGCATCATTCCATTTACATAACATACCTAAATTCCCAAACTTGCTGAAGCAGAAAGCAGAATGGTGGTTTCCAGGGACTGTAAGGTAAGGGAAATGGTAAGTTGTCCTTCACCAGCTTCACGTGGTGTACAAGTTCTCAAGTTTTATTCTATAATATTGTACTTACATTCAACAACACTGTAGTACGAGTTTCAATTTTTAAGAAGGTAATTCTTAAATATTCTTCACTTGCATATGCATATGTGTGTATGTGAATGCCCATGCCTGTGTGTGCATATGTGAGTGATGGCACAAAGTTGTCGAGATGCCTAGGCAAAGTACAGAGATGCTAGCATCTTTCCAAATCACCCTCCACTGAAGTTATTGAGCAGAGTCTCTCGCTGAACAGAGCAAGACAATCCTGGCTAGTCTAGCTAGCCAGGTTGCCCCAGGAATCCATGTCTCTGTGGACAAAGTGCTAGGATTACAGGCAGTCATCATGCATGCCCAGGTTTTTATGTGTATTCCAGTGATCTAAATTCCAGTCTTTGTCCTTGTAAGGCAGGAACTCTTACACCCTTCTGAGTCTGATTTTAAAACCTATTTTAAACATTTGTTATGTTTTAAGAATGTACTGTGATACATTTGATCTTATTTTTCCCCTCCCCAAACTCCTCTCAGGTCCTCCCCCACCTCCATACCCAACCAACTTCATGTTCTTTCTCTTAACAACAATGCCCCCCCAAAAGAACCCTTTAACCTCATTTTTAAAAAATGTTCATAATGCTGTGGCACATGTTTTTATTTTGTAATTTATTACAGCATCACAGTGTAATTTCACTGACTATGTTCACTGCTGAAGGCTAAATATAATACACTCTGAAAACAACAGCTACAAAGGATGTTTTTAAGATTGCTATATATTTACTGCATATAGGTAATGTTATTTCAGAGGATAAACATTTAAATGGCACTGTAGTACATATAACAAACAGTTTTAAAAGGTAGTTATAAGTTTGTGAATTATAAATTAGGACACTTGTTTCAAAGGAAAAGTATTCTTTACTACACTACTGTACATAATACAGCATCTACTTATTATTCATAATTTAATCCCCATGTTGTTGATTGTGTTGAACTGTGTCCCCAAAGTATTACATGAAAAATTGAAGAAATAAGCAATGTTTTACATAGTATGCCATTCTTAATAGCGTAATGAAATCTTATACTTTACCAATTTGGCCCATCTGAAACAAGAATCATTCCTTTATCTAAGATACTTATATTGTGTAGGTCACTCAACTCTTAGTTTAATTGTTATCTCAAATGAACAGAAAGACTTCAGTACTTTAGGAATTGCCCTAATTGTATTTTTATTGCATTTTTGTCTTTGAAAGACCAAGGGCTATTTTTGTCTTTGTCTTTTGTTTGATGGCTAGCAAGGTAAATAGGAACAGGTATAAAGTGTACTAAAAGTTTTAGAGTCTCAATCTTTTGTCACAGAACTGAGTAAATATGGTGCCCATTTCACATTCTTTTCTTTGAAATACGTTAATTTGTTTAATTATGTTTAATTATGTCAAGATGTGTTGTTGTTTTACCTTGCCTGCCAAAGGCACCTGAGTAGTGTAATAAAAAGATGAATGGCCAGTAGCTAGGCAGTAGAGGGATAGGCAGGGCTGGCTGGCAGAGGGAATAATTATGAGGAGGAATCTAGGATCAGAAAGGAGGAGAGAATGAGGGAGAAAAGCAGGGAGATGCCTGAGATCAGCCTGCCGGGCAGCCTCCAGCCAATTATACATGGATGAGGCAGAGAAGTAGGACATACAGAGTGAAAGGTAAAACTCCCAGAGGCAAAACATAAATGAAGAGGAACAGGTTAATTTAAGTTTAAAAAGCTAGCCAGAAACAATCCTAAACTAAGACTGAGCATTCATAATTAATACTAAGTTTCTGTCTTTATTTCACGGCCCAGAGAAAGCCTGCTACATCTTCTGGATTTCAATACCATGAAATAAACTGATTTCATATTTGAGGTGACATTCCAAGTTTAAATGACACATTGGAAATGCATGGATTATTTTAAATAATATGAAATCCAGTAGCATAACCTTGTAAATAAAAACATCAGCTTGGGGAAAGGTATAATTAGTTCACTAAAAGAGAGACAATTATTTCTTACTTGTTTCTATTACAAAAACACTAATTGGCTTCAACTTTCCAAATTGTCCATAATTTTGTTACTATTTAATTTCTATTCCTTTAAGGTAATAAAATAAATAATAATAAAGTTGATCATACTAATGCGAATTAGCCTATTCTTAACACAAATATTACAAGTAAGAAAAAATAACAGGCAATCTAAATTCATTGGGTTTATTTGAAGAGCATATCTCTTTTCATAACTTTTCAATCATATGTGATTCTTATACTTGCTTATGGGGTATAATACATTTTGGCTAACATATAGATTATCTAATGATTACCTCTTATATCCACATTTCTTTATGGTGAAATGATTCAAAACATCCCTTTTCATTATTTTAATTTAAATAATACATTTTCAACTATGGTAACCCTATCATGAAATATAATACCAGAATGTATCACTGCTATTTCTTTGTCACTTTATGCTCTTTTATCAACTTTTTCCTATCAATTTTGAATGATTTACTTCCAAGTCCCTGGTAGCCATTATTCTGCTCCTTATATCTGTAAGGACAACAAGATGGGTTTGTACAGAAAAAGCACACTCATTTGTACAACTGTCAATTATACCCTCGTCATAACCCTTGAAAATAAATTTCTTGCTTAGCACTATTACAAATGTATACAAATATATTCCTGAAAACATACTAGAAGTGGAATTTTGTGGGTATTTAGAATACACTAAAGTAATATAGTATTAGGAAAATCTATAATTGCAATAGACTACAATCCATTTACCTTACAATTCATCATGAAAGATGTATTTTGTGGTATCCCACGCAAACTATCTAGGAATGTTCTTATTTGACAAAGTAATTTATCTTTCCATTGAAATAATTCTAACTATTCAAATTAATTCTGCCCAGATAAATGATTTCTCCTTGGTAGTATCCTTACCCAAATTTTAATTCTGCCTCATAAAAACAGCTACCCTCAAAGTGAAAAACTGCATTGTATGGCCTGTGCAAAACTATTCCTTGGAATAAATTTAAAACAAGATACACACACAAAATTAATTAACTAATTAATTGTCAGAGGATGTGAGTTACAGCAGGTGACAACTAGTGTTCATATGTCAACCGACCTGAGGAATGATTCTCTGATGGAGGTTAATCCTACAGGATCATCAGCTCTGAAAACTGTTGCTCACATTTCCTAAATCAGCTTGGTGTCTCCCCAGTACCTGTACTGTAGTGTATAATCTCATGTGATATGTATACGTAATCTCATAATTACATCTCATTCTTAAGGGCATATATATCTGTGAGTGGTCAGGAAGATGACTTTTTCGTTTATCTGTAGAATTTTGATATAAAGAAAATATACTAGGACATGCTTCATAGCTAGATCTATTGTTCCACAAGGACTGTAGACACTTAAAAGCCTGCACCTACATAATTCATTGAACATGGAGAAGTCAAGCTGGTGACTACCTAGAGCCTTCACCCCTCCTGACTAGTGTTCATGGTACTGGAATGTATTTTGCACACTACCAGAAGAGAAAGATAAACACCAAGCCAGCTACAAAGCTTTCAGTCTACAATGCTGACCTGCCTACATAATAGGCTGCTGCAATAGTGGCACAAAAGCTGTGGGAGTCACCATTATCTGTCTGGATTAAGGTGCGCTTCCTGAGATAGAGCCCATGCCTGACACTGCTCATGTGGCCAACAACCAGAGACTATATAGACCGTGGGCCTAGGGGAAAAGCAAGCACAACTGTTATTGTGAAGGAATGTAGCAATAAAATGACTCCTAACAACATTCTACTGTAATTATAGACCAGTGTCACACTCAGCCATCATGAGACACTTCCTCATGCAGTAGATGGGAACAAATAAAAGACCCAAAAGTAGACAGTGTACAAAGAGTAAGACCTTGGAGCACACAGCCCTAACTTGGATGTCTCCATTAAATCCCTCCCCCAGGGCTTAGAGTAGTTTGGGAAAGATTGTAAGAGACAGTGGGAATGGAAGACACCAAGGAACTAAGGCCTTCTAAACACAACAGGACTGACACCTACATGAACTCACAAAGACTGTGTGAGCATGTATAGGGCACAGATATAAGTCAGGGTACCAGGGCTGAGAGACAAAGTGGACACAAGTCCTAATCCCTAGCCCAAAAGTTATCTCCAATTTGTAACCACTTGGAAAGAAAATATTAATTAGTGGAGTCTCACTGGCTAATGAAATCACACAAAAGGGCATGTCCTATGTCCAGAAGAAGATGTCCAACACCAAATGAAGGGTATTTTTGTCCCGTATTGCCTGGGCTATGGGGTTTTTGTGTTGTTATTGTTTCATTTTTTTAAAATTTTATAGGTATTTTGCTTATAAATTATGGCTTTCAATCTTGTGTTTTGATATGATTTCTGTGTGTTTGAGTGTGTGTATCTCTGCATCTGTATGTGTTTCTTGTGCTTTTCCTTTGACACTCTTTTGTGGTTTTTTGTTTAATTCTGGTTTTCTCTCTCTCTCTCTCTCTCTGTGTGTGTGTGTATGTGTGTGTATGCATGCATGTGTGCATGTGAGTGCTGCTTGTTTGTTTTTTAATGAGAGAAAGAAATAGTATGAATTTGGATTCATATGGACGTGTGAGGATCTAAGACGATTTGGTGGAGGGGAACCATTATCAGACAACATTATGAAAAAAATCAAATTTTAATTAAAATTAAACTACATATAAGAATATAAACTAATGCAGAAAACAATACTTTGCTATGTGAATATGCATGAAATGTACAAAATGCCACTTTTATGATAACAAAATCGCAAAGAAGTTAAAAGAAATGAAAAGAGAAGAAAATGGAGCTATACAGAATTATTTTTTGTTTTGTTTCATGTTTCTCATGTTACAGTTTTGTTTTGTATCATATTTAGTAACAGTATCTTACTTAGTTCAGACTGATCTTGAATTTTCTATGTAGCTGAGAAGTAACTTGAACTTATATTAACCCTCCTGTCTCCACTTCCAAATTGTAGAGAAATTTTGATGCTGTAGAATGAGCCCAGGGATTTGGGTGTGCTAGGCAAGTACTCTACCAACTCAAGTACATCCCTAGCCACAGAATTAAGTATATGTATAAAAATAAAATGACATCATTATTAATCTGAACTTGGTTGTGATTAAACCTAGTTGCTAATTGTAATCCTCAAAGATACTACTAAGGAAACAACTCAAAACCAGAAAAAATGCAAAAAGAATGATGTGATAGTCACTTTAATTAGCCAGTTTGGACTATTTTGTGTCAACAGAAAAATAGGTCCCCAAACCAGAGAAATTTGTATCTCAACTATACATAACACATATCCATTTGATAATCATTTGCAACACAATGGTGCATATTCTTGCTTATTTCAGGAAAAGTCTGTCCTAAATATCTATTTATGTTTGACCTTAATATGATCATCTTCATTTAAAAACTTAAAATAATTTCTGGAGATTTCATACATGTGACCAGAGTATATTATGTTGTATATACTTGATATTTTCTAAGAAAGTATGTCTTAAATATTCTCACTATAATTAAAATAATAACTCTATGAGTTTTCAGATATGCTATTATCTTGATCACAGTAAATCACTTTATAATGTATACATAATTCAAAAAATTATACTGTATATGATCAATATATTCAAATTTTATATATCAATTATACCTAGTTTATAACAGACCACTGCAGAAAGCCACGATCAATAAATATGCAGAGTTGCAGAGCCCAGGCCCAATGGATACATCTACAAAACAGTCCCAGAATCTAAGGCTAAGGGAACATTGCAGAAAAAGGTATGAAAAGATTGTAAGAACTAAAGGATTAAGGAGTTTGCTGCAAGATTCACAAGGCCTCATTACACAGAGAACTGTAGGCAACTAAGGAAATCTGGAAACAAGAGAGGTGATCTTCATAAGTGAAGACTTGATTGACCAAAACCAAATGGTAGACCCTTAATATGAAATGAACAGGTTATATTTAGGAATATATATATATATATATATATATATGCAAGTATGTCCCTAATAATAATTAATGAAAAGGAGCCATGAATTTAAGGGGGAGCAGGAAGGGGTATATGGAAGGAAAGGAAAAAAAGAAATGTTGTAATTATATTATGATAACAAAATAAAATGTTCTAAATTGTAATAAAAGAGTTGTAGATAAATTTTTAAAGATACAATTTGTAATTATAAAAATAAAATGTTCTTACTAAGGAAGAATGAAAAGAAAAGAAAAATTGAGGCTGGGAACATCCTGGATTAAGTAGCAATATCTTCCTCAAAACAGATAAAGTAAAAAATTCCCATGTTACTATCATTAGAAACCTTAGAAAAATAAGAATACACTTTATACAACTACAAATTCAAGTTCATACTAAACCCAAAGGTCACAGAAGGGGTGAAATAAAATTAGAAAGGGGTATTATTTAAACAGAAAGAAAGTGTGTGTGTGTGTGTGTGTATGTG